>JAWPHD010026629.1:0-12191 GCA_037043455.1 Cyrtodaria siliqua | reverse complement strand
AAGTGGTTGACACTAAATGTATGTATATTGCATTGCCATGAGGGTTAGTCCAGCCCTATAAAATCTATGGGTTTTCATCCGGCGTGCAATGCCTACCGTCGGGTTTAAGTTGCGTGTAGTTTTATTTATTGTGCGGTGTTGTAATAGAAAAAACCCAATGTTATGATACATTAAACAATAGATAACAACACAACGCGGAACTTTTCAGAAGCGGAGCATATGCTGAACTTCTCATGAATAGACTCAGTAAAACCGAGCATGCTACCATCTCTTATTTGTGTCGTTGCTTCCAAAGGATCCTAGCTCTTTCTTGTATATACAATTTTGGTTAAGTTTATTATACTTATTTCCTTGTCTTTCTGAAATAGCAAACGTTTACAGCGATTCAATATAAAGCGGATTTCCATGCATTGGGTGATATTATAATGTTTATCACAGTTGCTAAACTAAGTACATTAGGTGCGTTCAGGGTTCTCCCATCGGTTACCGAAAGCATTCTCGGTAGCATTCTCGGTAACTATCGGTCACCATCGTTAGCCGTTGGGTTCGTTCAGGGTTCTCCCATCGGCCACCGATGGTAACATTTGGTAAGATTGCTTACCAACGTACTACCTATCGGCAAACGACGGTGACCGATGGCAGCCGATGGTTACCGAGAGTGCTTTCGGTAAATGATGGGAGAACCCTGAACGGACCCGTTGATTCGCCGATAGGATTGGTAACCAATCTTCCCGTGACTCTACACCTGAGGTAGTATCGGTGGTCATTGGTAACCCGAAGTTAACATAAGTGGTTGCCAATGGCAGAACCCTGAACGCACTCATTGCTTACGAGCAGATACCGTTAAATGACGCTGTTGTTAAACAAGTAAGGTTTACCAGAGTAAGTTTTTTAAATACCTAATAACAACATACTGGATAACCTCAAATAACACACAAAGTCATCAGTGCGTTCTCTTTTTTTGAGTTAAAGGAAAGTTTAAAAAGTAGGCGGGTGATATTCGCTGTTATATTGGGGACTGCCAAATGTAGCCGGTCAGCTAAGGGATGATAAAGTACACGCATACTGGCTATTAATATAGCCATATTGTTTTACTAGTATTTGATTGTTCGACATCCCACAATAAAAGTGGTATAATTCGTAGACAGTGGTTTTATATACTTAGGGCTCCTTTATATGTTATATATAGTATTACATGTGTTTTGTATTAGTATTCGTGCCTGATTAAAACAGATATGATAGTATGATGTTTTAAATTACAGCATGGTATCGGAAAAAGCCTTGCAAATGGTGTAAGAGGGGTGGATACCGTGGCGGTTACGGCGGTGGCTTTGGCGGCGGTTACGGCGGTGGCTTTGGCGGCGGTTACGGAGGCGGTTATGGTCTTGGTGGTGGTTACGGAGGCGGTTACGGAGGCGGTTACGGTCTTGGTGGTGGTTACGGAGGCGGTTACGGCGGTGGTTACGGAGGCGGTTACGGCGGTGGTTACGGAGGCGGTTACGGCGGTGGTTACGGAGGCGGTTACGGCGGTGGTTACGGAGGCGGTTTTGGCGGTGGTTACAGACGCCGTCACGGATACAAAGGAAAGAAATACGGACGATAAATGCTACTCTTAAAACAATTCTCTTCAAGAACCCATTACGGACGATGAATTATTTGGTTATTTGAAACAAACATTCTGACAAGCAGGCGTTTGTTATAAAACACCTTCAGTTAATAAAGATATGTTGTTTGCCATAGTACAGTTGTTTCTTCTTTTTTTTCGTAAAGCTACTTACCCTGTATTTAAATCGGTTTCGTCCTTGTAGGCATGTCGTTATTTGTAACTTCATGTTCACCAGCTCTTTCTCTGGGCCTATCTCTCTCTCTCTCTGTACACAGGAAGCAATATGATTTACAGAGTAATTATTTTCCTCTTTCGGGACTTGAACACAAAAACTGGTAATTTCAACGCTCTCCCACTAAACTATAGCGACGTCTTGAGGACATGGTACATTTAGTACCATACATTATGATTCAAAATAACATATTCAAACGCCTCTCACGATTATTATTTTCGCAGTTATATCACTAATAAGTAATATGTACCAACAATTTGCTTCGAACTTTTAACTAATCAATCATAACTAATGATTTTCAAAAATGCAAGTCATGTAGAAAAAGTAACGGGCCGCCGAGAGTTTTAAAAACACCAAGAATGCCGTGTCCCTTTAAGGTTGTGTAATATTAATAGAATTAATTTCTCCTTTTTAAATTTATTTATTGATAATATTGTATGACGATAAAGATAATTACCGGTTTCTAGGTAAAGGGGTTGATGCACTATTTTCAAACAAGTTTTATTTTAAAGGGCTCTGAAAAACTTGAAAAAAGCTGAAAGAATTGTCAAAATGCCATTAGAAATAAAAGAGATGTGACCTGTTGAAAATTTGCAAATAAATGGAGGCGGCCATCTTCAAGTTGGAACGAATTGACGCCATCGCGCCATTTTATCATATATGGTATATTTAACAAAAAGTATTTTAAAGCAAAGAAAATCACTGCAAATGAAAAATAAGCATATCTGTATATTTATTTTGAATCAATTTGCAATGATTTTCTTTGCTTTAAAATGTATTTTGTCAATATGCCATATATGATAAAAAGGAGCGATGACATCCTCGTTCCAAGATGGCCACCTCCATTTATGTTCTTTGCAAATTTTCAATAGGTCATATCTCCTTTATTTCTTATGGCATTTTGACAATTCTTTCAGCTTTTTAACTTGTTCAGAGCCCTTTTAAATAAGGTGTGTTTGAAAATAGTGCAGCAACACGTTTAATTATAAAGTGTTACAATTATATTACAACTCATTAACTCTTTCTGGCCTCTCAATGCTGAGGGTTTAAATCCCACTGGGAGTCCCACTTTTAAGTGAGAAAGTGTCAATTCTTACGAATGCATACAGTATTGTAGAGTACTGGTTCTACTGACTCCACCACTAAAAATCAACCGTCATATATAGCCTAAATGTGCTGAAAATTATCTAAAATACCATTCAACCAAAGTCTCAACGGAGATCAAATTCTGCTAAAAGAACAAATGGCAGTCTAGATTGTTGAAAAAGCGTTCCATTAGTTTATTTATAAGAACAAAACCAGGCAAATTGTTTTTGTATGTTGCCAATTATGGATTATATTGCACCAATAACATATTTAAATAGTAGATTAAGAAGACAAAAAGAAAACTTAAACTTTTATTTAATTATATGCAAGCAGGTTTAAAGAAAAACATACTAAATGCAAAAATTAGACCTCAAGCTCTCTTAGTTTCAGAGAAGGAGAGTTTTGCTATGTTCTATGTAACTCTATGTGAAACTGTGATCCCGGTGTCAAAACTGACACTGTGCCACCATTTAGACAAACCATAGAGGACCATGAGCTTTTGCTTAAAACGACCTTCCTGTGTAAACCTGTGACCACCGGGGCGGGGACAAAAACGATCTCACCAAATTATTTAAGATTGGGAGAAGGATGAAGCTGCAAGAGTGAGAATGTCTGAGCTGTTAAATAATCATTCCGAAACAGATTGTTCAGACAAAAAATGAAGGAATAAACGTGTTAACGAAGCAAAATAAAGCATATTTTTTAATAAATCAAATTCCACAACTCTGTATGGTTTTATAATGAGTTGAGGTTTCATTGACATCAACAATCTGGCCAAGTTTGGTAACGATCGGATAACATATAATGGTTCTATAGAGCGGATACGAGCTAAAAGTTAACGGATGCCGGACGATGCTCGCCGCACGGCAGACGAATAGCCATCACAAAGGCTGCATTGGCCTTATGGCCATCAGAGCTAAAAATAAAAGGCCAAATAAAATAGGTAGGTAGGTAAGATAGATAGATAGATAGATTAGAAAGACAGACATACAGACAGACAGACAGACAGACAGACGGACAGACAAATAGATAGATAGATAGATAGATAGATAGATAGATAGATAGATAGATAGATAGATAGATAGATAGATAGATAGATAGATAGATAGATAGATAGATAGATAGATAGATAGATAGATAGATAGATAGATAGATAGATAGATAGATAGATAGATAGATAGATAGATAGATAGATAAGTGTTGCCTTGTTTTATTTTGCTTATTAATAAAAAAATATGTATCGTTGGAGTTAGAATTAGGGGCGAATGGGCAGGAATGTAACTAGAAAGGGTAAGAAACACGATTCCCCCACCCCCTCCAAAAAATATCAGTGCCGTGCTTCACTAAATTATTTATTTTTATGATTAAATCTTTCAATAGTTTTAAATTTCAAACAGTTATGAAATCAGCAATCCTATTAGACCAAACAAAAATCGTATATGAAACATTATGATTCTGCATTTGGAAAGTAGTTTCGTATATACATGAACATGGCAGGTATAGAAATTATGAAAGTTCCATATAGTGGCCAAAAATGTAATTTTGAATTTACTTCGAAATCTTTAAAATAGAATGATAATCAAAATAAACCACTTAAATTTATGAAAATTAGTTGAATATGTTCAGCAATCATTCAGCTGTAATCATAAGTAATTGTATTTGTTGTATTTACGGTAAAATTTCTGAATAGCGTTACCAAGCTACATATGGGGACGAAAACAAAGTAAACTAGGTAGTACTAAATCAATAGAATTGAATTGAATTGGGGTTTTAAGGCGCACCAACACATGAAAGGTTATATGGCGCCTAACAGGAATGAACATGCCAGGTTCATCCTCCATGTACATTGAGATAAAATATGGAGAACGGGCCTAGAACTTTCTCACCCTGAACTGCAAAGTTGTTGGAAATTCTATTGTAGTCAATCCATTTACGCTGGAGCCACGTTATAGTTTTTCTGCCACTGCTCTAGTGATATGAGCGAGATGGCACCTGAAACAATGCAGGGGTCATGATGAAGACCTTTAATGGGCATGAACAAAAAATGATAAAATGAATTTGGGGGTGGGGGGAGGGGGGGAGGAGGTTCTACCCTTCTGAGTTCCCCTCCAACCTAGTCTGCAGTGGCCCTATTCTTTGCCCCGTAACCAAACGGGGGCCCCGGAACCACTTGGGGCTGTAAAGTAATAGAAGTCGAGCTCCCCTGCGGATTCGAATCCCCCTGAGAGCTCGACTTGTAAGTGAGGAAGTGTCTATTCTTACGGATGGTGGGAAGTGTACAATACTGGTTCTACCCAGGAAAAGTGAGTGGTCTGCCTCCACCACAAAATATCGACCGTCATATATAACCTTACATGTGTTGAAAATGACGTAAAACACCATGCAAACAAACAAACAAACAAAAATCAATAGAAAACTGTAATTTTGTAGTTAAAATCACTAGATTTTGAAAACAAGATTATGAAACAAATATTTAAGGTACATATACTGGAACGCAAGAGAAACGCAACACGGGCATTTCTGCCCTTTGCTTGGAGAGTCAAGGTCACATCAACATCTGCTTTGTCATGTTGCGATGTACTACCCTAGATACAACTATAAACAGTTTAAAAGATGTAGTGCATACAGTTTGCGCGAAATTGACCTCAATGCAAAAGTTGAAAATAAAATTATTAAGTTATCTGCCCCTTGCTTGGAGGGTCAAGATTACTTTCACATCTGCTTTGTCACGTTGCGATGTACCACTCAAAATACAACTATAAGCAACATTTTAAAGGTCTAGTGAAAACAGTTTGTGAAAAAGTGACATAAACGTAAAAGTTGAACCTAAAATTATTAAGTTATCTGCCCTTTGCTTGGAAGCTCAAGGTCAGGGTCAAGGTCACTTCCACATTTGCTTTGTCACGTTGCGATGTGCCACCCAAGATACAACTATAAGCAAAGTTTGAAAGGTCTAGTGTATACATGACCTAAACGCAAAACTTGAATGTTGACGCTTCTTCGAAAATGGATGGCACTGATATTATGAGGTTATTTGGACGAGGCGAAGCCGAGTCTACACTGCATAGGCGTAGGAGTCGGGGCTCCTCCCAATGTTCAGAGTGGGGTGGGGTGGTGGCAGATTATGCAAAAATACTGTTTTAATTTAAGTTCTACTGAAATAAAACTATGAGCTGAATCGTGAATGACTCATTGATTTTTACTGTTTAGTTATCTTCCCATAGTACAAATACGGAATATAGATTTTTTGGGCTCCAGTACAAATATGGAATATGGATTTTTTGGACTCCACCTCTAATCTCAGGGTACAAATATGGAATATAGATTTGTTGGACTCCACATCCACGGAATACAGCTTTATGGGACTCTAGATACCAGATGGAGTACAATATGAAACTAATATAGATATTTTGTATTAAAGCAACTGTTTTGAGTACAGTAATGGAATTATTGGATTGTCACATGGTTAAAAAGACAGAAAGAGATTGGTTAGATTTATGGTGTGAAATAATTAGATTTACCTAAGCATTTCTAATCCCTATCTACATACAATCCACATTGCTATTTTGATCGATTGAATTGGGTTTTGTGGCGCACCGACACAAAACGGTCATATGGCCCCACCCTCCATTTACATCGAGATAAACAATATGCAAAATGGGTATAGAACCTTCTCACCAAGCAGAACTGCAGTTGCTGTAAATTCTGTTTTAAACAGGCTTTTTGTATCTCTGATTTTGTGCACATCCTATGGTTTTCCCTGCACACTGGACCGACGGTTTTACATCCGCTCCAAAAGGAGTGCATGTTTTCAAAATTCAGGGACCTGAACACCAGGAATCGAACCCAAGACCTCTGGATCGAGAGGCAAGTATGCTTAACCACTCGGCCACCGCAACTCCATACCGTAATCTTACCTCTTTTAATCGGAGTACTTGTTTCTAAACATATTTCGTTATTAAGAACTAAGTCATGTGGCTAAATTAAGGACTGAAACATTCATACCCTTTGTTTATCCTCCATCAGGTTTACACATGCCAAACTTCGAAAGTCATTGCAATGTTGTATTACCAGAACATATATTTAGAAGTAATTTAAGAACTTTTCTGCGACAAGGGCTATCGCAACCTGACTTTTATGGTGACGTGATTTACAAACTTAATAAAATCCTTGATCATGATCCATTTTATTAAATATTTATTAAAACTGTCAGAAATTAACCAAAGATGTTATGTTTAGCATGTTTAGTGTTTGACCTTTTTTTCGTCAATACCAGACTTTTTTCTTTGATGGACAGCAGAGGCGTAGCCAGGCTAAAATCTTAAGTAAGCACCCGTAATGCCGAACCATTTGCGCGTAGCGCCGAGGTGGGTGTAGGTGCGGGAGGGGATCGCCCCCTCCTGCTCGCGGGGTTAGAGGGGCCTCCCCCTAGAAAATTTTAGAATACATCCTCTGGTGGGTTTTTTGTTCACATTTTGGCGGCCTTCTAGGGTAAAATAACCCCCCTTAGCCTTCGATTTTTATGCCATTTTTTGCCATAATTATTTTTTCACTTTTCAAATCGATGTTACGCACGTGCGTAAGTGCGTATCGCTGGCTACGCCCCTGGACAGATTTAGCAGCCTATGATGACCTTTACCTTTTCCCCCGAATAGTAGAGCCTCCTCACAATTGAAAAAAAAGATCATTTCAAAATTCAATACATTTTCGATCTTTTGCATAACCGTAATAAAAACTACATTTTTTATTTTAATCTTATAAAAGCGTCTCGTTTGATTTTTGCATAATGCCTGAGCGCTACTATTACGGGAATACGGTATATAGTTTAATATTTGTCTTTAATCCTGCCTTGTCATTCTGTTCATGCTGTTGTTGCTCTGGCTTGGCATGCCACCGAATACATTCTAGGTTGTTGTCTTTATTCTTATATACATGATCATCTCTGAGTTTTACACAAAGTGTCTATTAACATGATTCATGCTGCCTAGATTGTTAAAGGAAGTACAGCAGGATTAGTATTTGTTTTAGAATTGTTTAAATACATTTGATATGTATTAAATTGATAAAAATGAAGTAAATGAGCCATTAACCACCAAAAGGAACAGCACTGATCATATAAAATAAACAACCCGAAGAAAGTATTTCCTATCTATAGTTACGCGCCAGGGATAGCTATTTTAATCTTGGCGGTAAAATAAATCGCAATGTATTACAAAGCGAGCGTCATGTGTAGATATCGATTATTTGCTCCGCGCGGCGGTCATTTATAACTTCGGGATTTCTGTATGGACTAACATGACATATTGTTATTTATAATTAATAATTATTGCACTTTAGTATACGAAACTGTTAATGTTCCATCTATATCTTTGAATCATTTCACGTTTTAAATTGGTTATTAAATAGCTTTTTATTTTTTGAAATAAATTTAGCCACAAAGCCCGATTTACTCCCTTTAAAGGATAAGGGACACATGACAATCTTGAGTTTTATTTCAAAATTAAAATGTGCTCCCCTATTTACTTATGCTGCGCCATTTTGACTTTAAAACTGCTTGCATATAATTCAATAAAAAATTGAGATTTGAATGTACTTCATGATTTTACCAAATGTTTAAATATGTTATTGGTGCAATATTATTGAAAGGCAGTAATATGTAAAAACAATTTGCTTTGAACTATTCTAACAATTATTATTAATGATTGAATAAATGCAAGTTAAGAAAAAAACTAACGGGATGCCGTGAGTTTTTAAAAAAATCGAGATTGCCATGTGTCCCTTTAAAGGATATTACCTGGAGGCGTGTATTGTCCACACCATCAAGTTACTAATATATTGAGATTTTATTATCGTTTGAGATGTCTTGCATTTCACTTTCATATGAACACATGTCCATGTATTGTTTTTAAACTATGTGTTTTTGGATGCCTGCGTTCTGTTCATCACGTTCTCTTCAGCTTTTGAACTTTTGCATATTCTTTGTGTATGCACATCAGTGGGGACGCACACAAACATTTCCTTCTTAGTTTGCTTTTTTTAAATATATAGTTTGTAGGCAAACCGGTATGACGTGCCTGCTAAGAAAATGACAGTTGTGGTAAGGCATAATAAATTTGTGGTGGTAAATAATTCATTCAAGGTAAAGCATAGAAAATACAAACTCACAACATGACGTATTTACAAATTGTTTTATCTATTTTTTTTGATCAATAAACATCTTTTGTAGCCACAGATCGTGTCACTATTGCCTTGAATGTCGTTTGAATCACTGTGTACAGTTCATGATATGATGATGATGAGAGTTTGTGATGGATTTTTAATCTCTTTCTTGAATTACTTGTGGAGACGATCTAGAAGAGAGACTGGTGTCAATCCAAATATAACTAAAAAAAACACACACTTAACTCTTTCGCTGCCGCAGTCGAAAACAAAGTTTTACGACCAGTGTAAACTCAAATCAACATGTACATGATGTGAAAGCTTATCAGGGTTAACACTGTTCACCACTCAGCAAGAAAGTTTTCTATAACATTTTATATATAAAATATTATCGGCAGGTTTGAATTCAAATTTAAGCAGACGACATTCGAAATTTGGTGGTAAAAGAGTTAATGTGATTCTGTTTCATATTAAATTTGCATATTAATTAAAGTAAGCTACACATTACCGTCTGTTTAACTATTATTTATGGACATTTTGGTCTGTAAAAATTGACAACTCAGCGTGTTTTTGTTGCTAAATCACAAATATTTATGTAAATGGAGTTTATATTGTAAATGTTGTACATAAAAAACTGCATATGATTAAAAAGAAGTGCACTCAACAAAAACAACAAGAATTTAAAGGACATTAACAACAATTAAAGCATACAGATCATGGGTATAGTTAATGGATTCAACATCTAAAGGGGTTGAAAAAAGGGTTGAAACTTACGCAAGCGTTTAAAACTTTTGAGCAAAACTTAAACCTTGACCTTCTGCCAGGGGCAGACCAGCAGGTAGATGAATGTGCATTTGAAAGTTTTATGAATGTAAATGCTAGATATGAAAGTCATCCGTGAAAGTTTTGAAGAATAACGTTGACTTGTATCAACGTTAACCTTAACAGTACCTTGCCCCAGGGGAAGAAGAGTGTGTCTTGAACTTCAGAAAGGTTAAAACTTACTTAAAGTTACACACAACATATGAAAGCCATCCCTGAAAAGGTTGCAGAATAATGGTGATTTTTAACCTTGCCCCAATGTTAGGACCTATGTTAGCATTTGGTTCTGTTCCAACCATTTTTTTTTTCTGTTATGCCCATTATGTTATAATATTAAGAAACAAAGTCTACACGAAAGGTCACCTGCACATTCAGTTAATCACATTTTTAATATCATACTAATGAGTCACCTTAATCGCCCAGTCCAATGAACTCTTTGTTGTTATACTGGATAGATACTGACAGTATACTAGATGTATGGAAGTTATGACATAGACAAGGGTAACACTACAACCAAGTTCGATAACATGATTTGCTTTCCTTTAACAGTAAATGCAGAGTTGTCATTTCCAACTTCTGGGGAACAAATTACACTTTTCTTATCTCAATATCAGAACAGATTTCAAGAGGATGTATTTTTCAATATAAAATGTATTACTCTTTACACATGCAGAGTTGTCGTTTACAACTTGTGTGGAAGATTCCCCCTCTCCCCCACAAAAACACGGGCGGGGCCAAATTTGACATCAGGGTCACCATTTGAACAAACTTGGTAGACGACCATAAGCTTATAGCAAATGCAAAATATTAAACATCTGGCTCTTGCAGTTTCAAAGTAGATTTTTTTTATCCTAGGGCACGGTCATTTTTTACCCCTGGGACTTCATTTGAACAAACTGGATAGTCTATAATGTCGAAATCTGTCCAGCGGTTCTTGAGAAGAATATGTTTTAAGGTTTCGACCATATATGGTAATGGTGGCCATCTTGGATGTCGCACTGACCTAATTTTAACAAATTTAAAAAGCATTCATCTAAGGATCATACATGTGAATTTTGGTCAAAATTGGCCAAGCGGTTTGTGAGGAGGTCGTTTGAAGCAAAAGTTAACGACGAACGAAGGACGATGGAGGAAGAGTGATCCCAATAGATCACCTCAGCTGAAAAAAATATATATCAGAATTCAATACATTTTCGATCTTTTGCATATCCCTAATAAAAACTACATTTTTTATTTTAGTATTATAAAGCGTCTCGTTTGTATTTTGCATAATGCCTGGGCGCTACTATTACGGGAATACGGTATATAGTTTAATATGTGTCTTTAATCCTGCCTTGTCATTACCCATAGCGGTTCATGCTGTTGTTGCTCTTGCTTGGCAAGTCACAGAGTACATTCTTCGTAGTTTTCTAGGTTGTTGTCCTTATTCATATTTACATGATCATCTCTGAGTTTTACTCATAGTGCCTATTAATGCTGCCTCATTTGTTAAGGATATTGACTGGAGGTGTCTTTTGTCGACGCTATCCAGTTACTAATATATTGAGATTTCAAATAGTGTTTGTCTTGCATTTTACTTTCAAATATAAACATTTCCATGTATTGTTTTTAAACCTTGTGTTTTTGGATGCCTGCGTTCTGTTCTTCACTTTCTCTTCAACTTTTTCATCTTATCTGTGTATGCACATCAGTGGAGACGCACAAAATTATTTCCTTCTTTGCTTTTTAGCTCAACTATTCGAAGAATAAGAGAGCTTATGTAATCACCGCGGTGTTGGCGTCCCACATCAAGGTTTGCGTGTAAGCTGTGTTAACAAGTCTAGATCTCTTACATTTCTTATCCTAGCACAACCAAATTTGGCCATGAGTTTCCTTATAGCATAATCTTAAGGGCTGCTTAAGTAATGTTGGGTCCTGTAACCCCTGGGCTCCCATGGAACCCAAATTCTGGTAGCCCTTAAAATGTGTCTATTTCACATCAAATTGTGTGTGTAAGCTGTGTTTACAGGTCTATATCTCTTACATTTCTTGTCCTAGCTCAACTAAATTTGGGAAATGGTTTCCTTATAGTATGATGTAAAGGACTGTGTTAGTAATTTTGTCTTCTGGAAATCCGGGCTCCCATGCAACCCAAATTGTGATGGCCCATAAAATGTGCAATAAAGGCAGATCAAGGTTTGCGTGTAACCTGTTGTATATATCAGTCATTTTGGTTGGGATTTCTTATATCATTATGCATCTTATTCATACTTCACCCATATTGTGGCATGGGCTCCCTCCTTCCCA
>JAWPHD010026628.1:0-12196 GCA_037043455.1 Cyrtodaria siliqua | reverse complement strand
GTAAGTAAGTGTAAGTAAGTAAGCAAGTGTAAGTAAGTAAGCAAGTGTAAGTAAGTAAGTGTAAGTAAGTAAGCAAGTGTAAGTAAGTAAGTAAGTGTAAGTAAGTAAGCAAGTGTAAGTGTAAGTAAGTAAGTAAGTGTAAGTAAGTAAGCAAGTGTAAGTAAGTAAGTGTAAGTAAGTAAGCAAGTGTAAGTAAGTAAGTGTAAGTAAGTAAGTAAGTTTAAGTAAGTAAGTAAGTGTAAGTAAGTAAGCAAGTGTAAGTAAGTAAGTGTAAGTAAGTAAGTGTAAGTAAGTAAGCAAGTGTAAGTAAGTAAGTGTAAGTAAGTAAGTGTTAGTAAGTAAGCAAGTGTAAGTAAGTAAGTGTTAGTAAGTAAGCAAGTGTAAGTAAGTTAGTGTAAGTAAGTAAGTAAGTGTAAGTAATTAAGTAAGTGTAAGTAAGTAAGCAATTGTAAGTAAGTAAGTAAGTAAGTAAGTAAGTAAGTGTAAGTAAGTAAGCAAGTGTAAGTAAGTAAGTAAGTGTAAGTAAGTAAGCAAGTGTAAGTAAGTGTAAGTAAGTAAGTAAGTGTAAGTAAGTAAGCAAGTGTAAGTAAGTAAGTAAGTGTAAGTAAGTAAGTAAGTAAGTAAGTGTAAGTAAGTAAGCAAGTGTAAGTAAGTAAGTAAGTGTAAGTAAGTAAGCAAGTGTAAGTAAGTAAGTGTAAGTAAGTAAGCAAGTGTAAGTAAGTAAGTAAGTGTAAGTAAGTAAGTAGGTTAGTAAGTGAGGAAGCAAGCAAGCAAGTTCTTTATTTATAGAGGGTGACTCAATTGGCATAGCCAATCTTCCTTGAGGCCCTCTTAATAACATATTTATAAATATACTACAACAAGTAACCGTAATTTATCAAATAGCTCTAGGCATAATTATGAACACATATCAAAGCATATGACATAGTGATATTTTACAATGAAACGCTATCAAAAATCAATCAAGATAATATATATATATATACTACAATAATAACATAGACACATTTGTATAGTTTATACATACATCATTACTGCTTTCTACCCAATATGTAAAACCAAAGTGGAACTAAACAACCGCCCTTTTATGTTTGTGATGTCTCACTCTTGGCTTTGAAATTCATCTATATCGCAAGTACTTGTCGTTTAATTTGCCATGTCATAATATGACGTCACTGGTGACGTGATTGACATACCTGGGAACTGACAGCTATTGGAAACTCATTGATATATGCGAGAAACGGGTCTGGGCCGATGAAGCATTCTTATGGTACTCCTGAAAAAACAGGTATTGCTGATGACCTGGGTCCGTTGTGCGGTTGTCTAAGAATGGCTTTATTCATATGAGAGTATTCCATCTGATCTCATATTCGCTCATTTTGATGATCAGTTTCTCATGGCTAACCTTATCAAAATCTTTGCTGAAATCAAATAGGTATATTTGTTTCTTGGAATGAACACCCTTGTCGAGTTCATCCGTAAGTATTATGAGATGCATTGCACATGACCGTTTTTACGAAAACCATGGAGTCGTTCATAGAAAATACATAGATTATTGAAGTTACCAACGATTAAGGAGGCGACACTATGTTGTATTTTAGAATTTTACAGAGAAAACATGTTACGTAGATAGATCGGAAGATTGCAGAAATTATAGAAATGCGTATGAATCTAGTTTATGTGTATGACTGCACGACCATATTCAGCAAATATGTTTCATTTTATGTATTGAGAACTAACCTAACAAATAGTATAATAATAATAAAAAAAAAATACATGAATTGATACGTGTAGTTACTGGGTATACCCTGAAATGTTTTGATTAGATTAGAAACGAGGATTTGGTTTGATTGAATATGTTTATATATATATATAAAGTAATGTTGCAACCCTCACCATTTCCAAGCACTTGCTTCAGAGGAATACTAATCTGAAATGATTTATAAATGGTCATGGAGCACATGTAAAAATACCATTCGCAATAACATCGGGGTTGAGATGATTTCACCTTGTTTAATTCATACTTTTCAGCATAAAGGTAGATGATGCGGTGGTTTTACATGTACCGACTCCTTCGGAGGGATTCTGGAACCACGGCCATTTTCCTGGAACAAATATTTGGGCAAGTGGTGGTAGAAATGCACCATTTGATGCACCTGTAAGTTGGTAACCACATGCTATATATAATGTAATCTGAGCTAATAAAGACAATTAAAATATTTATGTTTTGCTACACATCATCTTGACATGGTTCATATTGTGTATTTAATATAGAATTACCGTGCTCTATGTAGCACATCAAACACCTCTGTTGTTTTTAATGTTTCTTGTGTTCTCGGTATATTTGCTTAATATCCATTGAAATTTTTAGAGTAATTTTGGTGAGTGGTTGCTTTCTGGTGTACTTAATTATTTCTCCGTGAATTGTGTTTTATTTGTTTTCTTTTTCTGTTTCAGTTTTATCTGATACTGAGTGTGGCTATTGGCGGCACCAATGGATTTTTCGAAGACAACTGGACCTATGCTTCAGCAAAACCATGGCATAATACGTCTCCAACAGCACAAGCAGACTTCTGGAGAAGACGATCTAGCTGGGAACCAACATGGAAGGACGATGACGTGGCAATGATTGTTGATTACGTGCAAATGACGCAATATTAGAATGCTGCTGCTAGCCAGTACATTTGTTGATTATGTTCAAATGAGAAACTAATTACGTATTCTAGAGTTTGTTTTTATTTTATCAACGGAAAACCTATGCTCAAACGAAAAATGAGGCTTTTATGTAATTGAGTTCGTTTAATAAATACTGAAAAGTTTTTTTTTTCATATATTTATTAGGAGAAATAAAAATATTGAAATAGAAAAAATGAGAAGGGGATCGGTTGGAAGCAACAAACACAAACAAAAGAAAAGTAGCAGACACGGTTTTATTGAGTCAGTTTATGAGAGGTTATATGTCGTAATATGAGGTAACAGGTGTTTTTTCCGCCAGGAAGCATCCTTAACAGTGCAGTTTCTATTTTTAAAAATAATAAAAGCAGAAAAGAAAACCTTATAATTCGAAAAAGATATTTAATAAGATGAGCAAAGCACATGAATCAGATGATGATTCTTCATTATCTTCCATGTTAATACTTTTTTTTAGTAATTACGTACCTTTTGCAATCATATAAAGCTGACTATATGTATTTATGAAGAGAAATACGATACATTGCTATCTTTTCTTTAATTTGATGTAGATTATTTTCTTTTATTGAATATATTTAGCTGGCAGACAGTCAATAGGAGGTATTCAAATATAGGTGACTTTAATAAATATATTAATGCAAAGTTGGACATTAAGGGCAGTATTCATAGAATTTACCTAGAAAAACACGTATTAAGGTAATACATTGAAAATTAATAAAACGTGTACAACATGTAAATGTAACGTGTGAGACGTCACACACAAGGCTGATAATCGGAGTACCGCTTTGGAACGGGTAGTGACAAAAAGGGCTACTGGACGTCAAAACTGGATTATGTGTGGACCACTCACTCTTAATAAAGTGATATCCTAATTAAATGGGACAGTGTAAAATAGAATGCACGCCAAGCAATTCCCGAATAAACTTAGAAGCATGGAAGCATTACTATGCGGTATACATGTACCTAAAACACAGAGGTCATGCATGGAGTATAAAAGCAAAGACATAGAAAGCCACCAAACATGTTCTCAGTACCTTTCAGAAGCCAGAGCAACACACTAATTAACCTCCAAGGGTACTTCAAGACAGGATTGAAGACGAATATATCAAACGTTACGGTCCTTTTCAGGATGTGTGTAGCCTAATAGCTTATCATTGAAATCCGGATATGTCCGTTTGTCGTACAATCAAAGACGAACGCGTAATGGCAGTACATAGGCCAACCACTAAACACGCAGTGCGCAAAACATTCAAATCCGATTTTTGATACATTCCTTAACATTATTTGATGGACATTGTATTAATGTTGTTCTAAGGATCATACGAAGTGTGTAAATCACGTCACCATTGAAGTCAGGTTTTAATAACCGTTGTCGTAGAAGTGTTATGGCGTGGCGCAGTCGGTAGCACGGCGGATTTGTAATCGGAGGCCACGGGTTCAATCTTCCGTGGTGCCACTGAGTTTCGTCGGTGTGTTCTTGGGCAAGACACTTTCCCTTAGCCTCGTCCGTCGGATGCGGACGTAAACCGGACGGTCCCGTGTATCGGTCTATCCTCCGAGCACGTCAAGGAACCATAGGAATCTATTCTGGCAGGGTTCCCGGATTCCTATGTATCCTTCCCCACTCTGGGGCGGCTCTAAATAACCTATACTGTGTTGATGAGCCGTTAAACAACATTCAATTCAATTAATATTATATTTTAAAAGTAGATGAGTGTTATGAGTGTTATATCACATACTCTGGCAAAGGTGTTTCGAAGGTTATGCTAACGGTTGGCCTAATGGGTGAACATTTTATTTATACAACTGTTACACGGTTTTCAACTTCTTCAATAACTAATCAGCTTAGAACTATGTACCACTAATAAATATCCCTCCAAGTGGTGACACGTGCTGTTATTTCTACATTTTCAATACACTTTTGAGGAATATATACGCAGCGAGGACAGGTTAGTGTATTAGAACGAAAGATAGTTTTTCATTTACCTAAATCAGTGACGTTTGTCCCTTTAATTCCCTTACATTTTACATAAACTAATAAAAACCCAATGTTATCAAATCATTATTTATGATTATTGATGTATAGTAACTAGTTATTAATAATGCACTCGCACTATATAGCCTAGTTTAAAATATCTCGTTATATTGAACGATATATCACTAATTTTTGCAACGTTAAATAAGCATTGCGCATTGCGCATTGCGCATTGTAACGTATGCAACGTTAGGAGAGCAAGCGAAGCAAGCAAAGCAATGCGAAAGATTTCAGATGTTGCGTTATTTTCACATTTTAGGGGTATTAGAATAGAAATAGAACATCGTTTACGGTGAATTATCTATAATATATCACGGTTTGTCGTTCAGTTGTAAACAATAATTTCACTCGCACTTCGGGCCCGTGAAATTATTGTTTACAATGTACTCCAAACCGTTATATATTAAACGATAATTCACAGTAAACGATGTTCTATTTCTTAATTAAACACTTGCTTGACTGTGAGTGCGATAAAATAAAACAGTGTACGTTATCTCCATGTGTCATGCACTGGTTGTTAAATACCTGCTTACATGTTAAATTGACAAATACAGTAACAATAATAACAGTATGGGTTTTATTGCTTACGTGTTAATTGTCACGTACCTGTTTGACAATACAATAACAATAATAACAGTATCGGTTTTATTTTAAATATAAACTAAAGCATTTTGGTAGAGGCATTCGGTTATGTTCATTTTTTGGTTAAATATATGTCGGGAATGAAATGAAATTTTCGTTTAAAAGGAACAGATTGCATGGGCAGCTATTTTAGAAGTATTTGAAGTTAGCATGTATATGCCCGTCTGTGTAGTTGGTGTAACGGCGCTGATGTCAATACACTATGATTTTAGATTTTAATTGTTGTAAATCGACCATCTATACTACCAATGTTGTCAGGAAAGGAACTCTATAAGATTTTTCGTTCGTTCCAATCCTATTAACTATGAACTGTACCAATATATATGTTGTAAAAATGTTGAAATAAAATATGTTTAAACCAGTTTTGTCACATATAAGTATCATATGATTCTAATATTATTCCCATATGGTAAATAGTATATGATACTTAAGCAGTATATGATTTTATATAAAATCGTTAATATAAGAATTGTATGAATAACATACAAGTTAACGCATATTCTTTTCATGAAATTTATGTGAAAATTCGTATGTTTCAAAAACGAAATTTTTATGAATTTATTCTCTGACATAAGAAAATTATATGAAATTTCTATTATATAAATATTGTATGAAAAGTTGTATATAATAATCATATCATTCTTATATGAGAAAAGATGCATAGGATTATTATCATAGTAATATATGATTTAAAGAAAAGAAGTGAGTTTAAAAACACAGAAATAATTTATAAATAAATAATTCTGTGTTATATCATTTGTTTCGAATCATCAGTTATTAAGTGAAATGTACAAATTCATTGATCATATTGCAATAGTAAGCACAGCAACACATACATCTTGTTCAGTGTACAATCTCCGACCCAGTATTGACAAGGAGTCAGATCATGTTAGGTATTTTCTAAAAAATCTATATCTTGAACATGTTGAAAAGGGTATTGATTGCATGCCAAGTATTTTTTCAAGATATTCATGTAGTTGATTTTATTCCTAAATATTTAAAAAATTCAGAAAATCCTGTAATTTATTATGAGTATAACAAAAAGAATTAGAAATATTATTTTCAACTACAACACAATAGTTTCTGACCTTGATATAGTAAATAACACTCCGAAGGAATATGAGTGTGAATAAATGCTGAAAATGTGATCCCTTGCTTGGAAGCAATAAACACAAACAAGAGAGAAAAGTAGCATACTCGGTTTTGTTTTATCTCATGAGAGGTAATTATAAGATGCAACACCTCTCACGCCTCATAGCACCGGCTTAAGCGATATTCTACTTTAAAGCAAAACAGAATGGGCTTGATGATCCCAAAGGAACAGTAAATAATTACACTATTGATTTGTAGTCGGGACGACTTTTTACGGCTGCCACACAGCACTAAACAAGCGCTAGTGTGAATGTCAATAAATACTGAAAATGGGATCCCTTGGAAGCAACAAACACAAACAAGAGAGAAAAGGTAGCAAACTCGGTTGTATTGAGTCTGTTCATGAGAGGTAATGTTAAGTGCAACACCTCTCACGCCTTGTAACACCGGCTTAAGCGATATGCTACTTTAAAGCAACACATAATGAGCTTAATGATTCCAAAGGACCAGTAAGTGATACACTAGTGATTTGTAGTCGGGGCGACTTTTTACGGCCGCCACGCATCACTACACAATCGCTAGTGTGAATGTCAATACATACTGAAAAGATGATCCTTTGGAAGCAACAAACACAAACAAGAGAGAAAAAATATTCTCTCTTGTTTGTGTTCGTTGCTTCCAAGGGGTCCCCTTTTCAATATTTATTAACATTCACGCTAGCCTTAGTTGAGTGCTGCAAAGAAGGCTGTAAAATGATGTCCCGACTGCAAGTCAGTTCTGGTATTACTTACTGGTCCTTTGGGATCATTAATCCCAAACTATGCATCTTTAAAGTAAAATACCGCTTAAACCTGTGTAAGGGGGCATGAGAGGTGTTGGACCTAAAATTAATGAACAAATAAACTCAATAAAATGGCGTCGGCTAATTTTCTTTCTTGTTTGTGTTTGATGCTTCTAGGGGCTCCCCTTTGTAGTATTTATTGTTATAAAGCAAAACATATTATCGTAGACAATCGTCAATTATATCCCACATATCACTCTGTTTTCCTTTTATAAAATTGCATCTTATTGACATCATTTTTATCTTACAGTCTTACATTATCATTAAGAATGTTGTTTTAGTAATATATAGAGTATGGTCTTATCGAACTAGTTGAAGTAAACATCGAGATGGGCGTATAAACCATTTCATTATCACTCCATCAAAAAAACACATTTTATTTGATGAAGTGAAAACGAAAACGATTTATACTCAAAACAGAGTATGAAAAAAAGATAATAAACTACGGTATAATCTTTGTTTATTTTCAGATGAGCGTTTTTAAAGATAACGATTTAAACCCTCAGCGGACTTTTTTGCCACTGACCGTTCCAAGTTCCTTTTACGTGTTTGGGGGTTTACTGTGTTCTGTTAAAGCTGCATTTCCTGTTCGACTTTTATATATATATTTATTCGAATTTCAGCTTGCATGTTTGATCAAAAACTTTTAAAAAATATTGTCCGATATTTACGTATATTTAGGATGGTGGATGGATTTACAATGAGGTATATATACGTTACATAGTTGTGGCGATAGTTATGTCGTTATGATGTCAATAGTTAGAAGTGAATTTCAGTTTATAAAAAGAAGCAAACGCGTAAATATACTACATTGAATTGCATGAAATTTGTGATGAAGCAGAGCTTCAATACGACCGTCGAATCGTTTATCCCCCAGAACTAAAACTCAATAAAGCTAAAGTTTTGGATTCTGTCACTCCGTTTCTTGATTTACATCTTTCTATTGAAAATATAATAGTAATAATAATACTAAAATAGTAATAAAAACTTAAAATTTTGATAAGAGAGATGATTTTGATTTCATTTTTATTTATTATTCACATTTAGATGGGGATGTCCACAATAGTCTCTCTTATGACGTGTATATTTCTCAGTTAATTCGTTTTACCAGAGCTTGTGGCCGTGTTGAGGACTTCAACATTCGTAATCTTAGCATTTCTGAAAAACTCCTCCAACAGGGTTACCGTTACCGTAAGCTACGTAAGATTTTTTTAAAAGTTTTATTATGGTAACACTGTTCTCCTCGACAAGTATAATAGCAATCTTAAAACACTTCTGCGACAAGGTTTATCACAACCCGTCTTTTATGGAGATGTGATTTACAAACTTAGGAAGATTATTGGTCGTGATAATTTTCACGGGGTTATTTATTCAAATTATTAGAAAATGTATATGCTTAGTTATAGACCCTTCTACAGTTTGAAAGTATGCTTTCCTTTTTGATTGTGCAACGACCGGACGGACGGTGGTCTCTTTGACAACGTGTTCCTAAATTCTTTAAGGCAGGAACAGTTTGACGTATTTCCTTCACTCCGTTTTGTCATGCCCTTAACGGTTTTCCCCTTGATGCTCTGAATTTAGATATGTCATCGAGTACATATCAGATTAGCTTCTTAGGTTTAACTTATGTTTTGATAATTATATTATACGCTTTTTGAAATGTAAAGGGTTAACTCGGCGGGGATTATTTTTTATTTACACTGTCCTGTTGTTTAGCGATGATGACAGGGTAAGAGTGAGGTTTGGTGCACCCTTGAACCGGTTTAAACTCCCAGGTGGTCCATTTTGCCACTGACCGTTCCAAGACGGTAGCCCTGATGTCAACTATTATATGTTTGTGATGTGCTAGTTTACTGAATATGTTTTTAATCACCTTTGCGTTGTAATACTTGTTATGGTGACTGTGTTCTGTGAATGCTACTCTTCCTGTTGGACTTATCACCTTTTCTTTGATGGGTTCTGTAGTGAGCATACTTGAAACAGAGTTATGGTCTTGCCAGAATGAAATAATTGTATATATTTACCGTTTACTTTGTTTACTCAATACTTTGACTAACTAGTATTGATTTTAACCACATTTGGTGCACACTAGAACCTGGTTTAAACCCGAATATACTTTTACAATTTCGTACCCGAAAAAGGTAGAAAGAAATATATAGTCCAATTCTATATTCTATAACTTTATTTCTACATGCTACCAACTATAATTGTGAATTAATATTTACAACAGTTTACTAATAATGATAGTGTCTCTCTCACATAACTACTGATCTCTGGTATCCAGGAAAAAGCCAGGAAAAAGCCACGAAGAAAAAGCCACGAACAAAGAAAACCACCCCTTTTTATAAGGTCCCTTCCAAATAAGGGGTTAGCATGGTCGTAAATATTAGCATGCTAACTCATCAATCTTATAGCATCTACAAATAAGGAATGCTAACACATAAATCATGTAGCATTAGCATTAGCCTGGTTCATAGAGCATCTCCCAAATAAGGGATGCTAACCCATAAATTATGATCATTAGCATTAGCCAGAGTTAGCCCTGCAGAGAGATACACATCTAGATTTATGGTGCTAACCGAAGACAGACATAATGTCCTCAGTAACCAGGCTTGAATACTGGTACCTGTACAAAATTACAACACTCCCCTCTCCCAGGCTTAATGGTCCCCATTAAAACCTTAAATCCCTCTCTTTAAACAAGAAATCAGTACCAACATTCACACTAAATGAAAGAATGTCAAATTACATGTTTAATAAAGTAATAATCAAAGTTGTCTTGTGCAGAATATTCTTACAAAATAAAGCATGCAATATTAAGAGTAAATGAGTAAACGTTTACATTTAACGAAAGCAAATTCTTTGTAACATGCATTAAGCTTTACTTGAAATGAATGAACGGATTAGGTGTATGTTTAAAGATATAAAACAAAGCCTCAGGAAGCAATATAATAAATCCATGGTATACTGTGTGTTCCAATGTTCATACACAATCCTCAAGGCATAAACTTCCCACACTAGTAAACTGAGTCCTAATTCTGCACATTTAGTCCTAGACCTACGCATAATTGTTCTCTGTATTTTTAAAACAATCACACAAGTGTTCATTTTTGGTTCCATTCTCACTATGTCCTGGTGAATGAAATTTGTTTAAGTAAAAAAACGCAATTAATACACAAAATGACATTAATGATCTTATAAAGATTATATAATTTGGCACAATATTTCGCGTATTAAATTATTGTTAATGTTATCATAGTGATATCTGAAAAGGAAATCTGAGATCATTAGAGCACTTTTTAAATCCAATTTTTGTGAATATCACATAAATTCTATACTTTGCGATCACATTATTAAATTCCCATTTAGTGAATATACCTTGTAAATTCCATATTTTGCGAATACCTTAATTAAGACACATCACAGCTTGGTATAGAAATATAAAAATATATTCTAAAACATAACTTTCAAGGAATATTGGGTGTACACAATATTCCTAATCCATTTTTTCCCCCCACAGAATTAATAGAATATTTTGGCACTACAAAAATAAAGAATATAATCCAGGCTAACCATCCACTCTGTTCAAGACTTAATCACAAAATGACCCCGACATTTCCTTGTTCATCATGAGTTCTAATGAACTTCCTTTGTCTATAAACGCTTAATGACAGAAGTTTAACAGTACTCCTATCTTAAGTTTGTATTGTCAACATTGAAATGGTTTATGTTGAACTCTGTCTCTGACTTCTGCGTGCCTCAAATTTATTGTAGTTTCCATCTTCAGGTGTTTGGAACTCAAAGTCGCTGCTAACAGTGACTTGACATGTTTATGCTTCATGGACCAGTCTGGCAAGCTGTTCTTATGATATGGTTTCAGTCTGTCATTGTGCACAACCTTTGCTTTTAAAGTTGGCCCCTTTCTTATCTCAAACCAAAAGTCACTTATTTTCCTGTGAACAATTTATTATCTAAATATAAGAGCACTTATTCTGGTGTCATAATCCCGTTTCCGCCATTTTGCGTGTTTTTTTCCCAAAGCCTTCCTTGCGATGTCATACGTATTGCCTTTGTCTATGTATGCCTAAGTGTGCTCCAGTATTTTAGTCATGTGCTGAGACTAACACTTCTTTTCTCAAAACTCGAGGAAAAATTAACCCTCTTAACCCTCTTTATTGATCATAATGTATCGCTGTATCTCTTAATACACCATAAATCAATTCCAACAAGTCCCAATTTAACCACATATTTCGCACACTACTGGGAAATAACCTGCAACTGTGTCCCTTGGGGGTCGTTTACTGTCCGACTTGAGCCACTTAACAACAGGAGCAATATCAGGATCTTGGTGCTGACGTTTTGTCATTCTTTCTGGTGAATAGTTAACTGTACAGAAATCGTTTAAGCTGCCGGACGCTGTGATGTTTGGAGTGCTGCATTTTCGGACAATGAGCCATCAACTTTGTCAGAATTTATGCCATTTCTATTCTGCCCATTAACGTTACTTTCACGAGAAATGAAATTGCTGTCATATAATAATCATTTACTATCAGAACACTGTTGGATACGCAATTGGCTCAGGCCACAGCGACTAAATTCCTTGATTCTGAGTAATCCATTGTACAATGACACACTGCAATCCCACGTTCTTACAACAAGAAGTTGCAAAATAAGGAGTATCCAACTCCATAATTCACCTGACCTTAACTTCATTCTGGAAATCCTTGCAACTGACGATTTGTCCAAACTTTCAGTCCTCTGCACACTATCCTTTTCTAACAAGGGAACAACATCGTCAATTTGCGCAAAGTCTGCACCCATTACACGGTCAAATGAAACAAATCGTACATGTGTAGTCCATTGTTCATTAATCGTAAAGTTCGTTTAAAAGGGAG
>JAWPHD010026627.1:0-12207 GCA_037043455.1 Cyrtodaria siliqua | reverse complement strand
AAAATGGTGAAAAAACACACTGTATACTCAACAAAAAAAGAAACTTCCGCAACTTTACCCATACATGTAGACACAATGAAAATATATTTTGTTTGGTCTTATATCTTAATACCTTTGTTAAAAGGCCAGCACTGTCATGAAAACAATTTTCCTTGAATCAAACTTGTAAGCAAAGTTATTCGCCTTGTTTTGGTTTAAACAGCATTTCCAGGTATTGTGGTTTAAACTTTGATTTAACACAGTTTTGTTCTATTGAAATAAACAGAAGATAACATCAGCACCAAAAAGATGGTGAAAGTAAGGTGACCTGTTCACTCACTTTTGCGCCATACAGCTTTCAAGAATGAATATTTTCAGATTACCTCCCTTTAGACAAATATAGTGATTTTGTAATTTGAATATAACATATTTTAGCAGCAACAATGAAGCCCCTATCGTCTTAACAAGGCAAAATATAGCATTTTTAACTAAATCAAGGGCCATAACTCCGCTGTTACTAGTTTGATATGGCTGGTTTTCGAACTTGTCCGAGCTTTCATTGATATTAACAATGTGGTAAAGTTTGGTAAAGATAGGATGAAAAATGAAGGCCCCATCATCTTAACGAGGAAAAATATACCAATATAGCATTTTTAACTAAATCAAGGATCATAACTCCGCTGTTACTGGTCCGATCTGGCTGGTTTTCGAATTTGTTCGAGCTTTCATTGATATTAACAACCTGTTAAAGTTTGGTAAAGGTCGGATGGAAAATGAAGGCCCTATCGTCTTAACGAGACAAAAGTTAACGCAGACGGACGACGGACAACTTGCCATCCCATAACTAAAAATTGCTAAAAATTTCCCATTTCGTCAAAATCTCATTCGATGTAATTTATTGACAGGGAAAAGAAGGTTATGAAATGTTTTTCTACCTTATTTTAAAATATTAAATTCATATATATACAAAGCAGTAAGGAACAGAAACATGATCAAATTTGCTGGAAAACAACAACACAGCCATTGTTAATTTTACAGTTGAATACATTTCACACTTAACAGATTATATAACTATATCTATTACTGTTTTCCCCACAACAACAAAATAAACTAAATTTTATAACAAGAAATTAATTTTACTTTGTGACTGAAAAAATGTCAAAACATTGGTGAGCATATTGTAAATGACAAATAAAAACCATCTTGTTTTCATTGATGGAATGCAACTGAGGGAATGTAATGTCACTTTCATGATTGATCTTGTTTTTTGTATCACTTTTACATGAAGTGCGGGGACAAGTAAATTAATATCAAACCCTGATAGTGTACAAAACGCTATTTAAAATGTCATGTCGACCAGCTATAATCTATACTCTTTCATTTGCTCGTGACAAAATATGCCATTTCGCCTAAAACAACCTGCCATTTCGCTTAGCGGCAATATCTAAGTTTTGATAGCATACCTATCTGATTGCGTAATGCCCATTTCGAACAAACATTATTAATTCTAAATATCTCTTTTTTTTGTAAATACCCCACACATACATTGTTTCAGTTATAAGTATATACACTTGTATATTAGTACATTAAGGATTATGTCCCCTTTTGTGGAATCCCATTGCAAGTGCATTAACAACAAAAAAATAATTAGAACTCAAACAATCCTGAATATTTTTACATGTAACTTGCAGTGTAATATGTTTACACGTTTTTCTAGACTGTGCTATGCTTGAATAATAAATACCAACTTGATAAAAGTGCTTATTGGCCCATACTCAGTTTGTCATACTCAAGGTCATGTGTGTTTTGACTAATTCGCAAATATATCAAGTATGTCTTTATGATTCAAGGGTAGCACTGCCTAGATAAATGTGTTAACATATTAAACTGAAAGTTTCATGTAAAAATATTCAAGAGTATTTGAGTTCTAATTTTCATCTCTTTCAACTGCAATCTCAATGGGGCTGATGGGGTCATTGTCGTATCGGGTACTACAGAAAGGTACCCTGGGTACATTTATGTATACAGAAACGTACCCGAAAATCTTTGAATTCCAGAACGGCACCCAAATATACAGAAACGTACCCGGACAAACAAGATCTCATTGGAGGAATTGAAACAATTTAGAACTTGATAAAACAACTACTTAAACAATATTGTTTATCATTAACTATTGCGCTATTGTTTTTAAAAACATATTTAGGCTGCCATAGTTAGTAATAAAATACAGAACGTATTGTCGTAAAATCGGAAGTTGTAAATCATCACACCCCGCGCAAAAAAACAAACAAATATGCAACTAGTCATTCAAGAAGAGTTGAGTCAAATATTTAGACCAACTGCATTCCTTTAAGGCGGAGGCAACTGCGAGCGGCTTTTAAAAACTGAATCGATTAAACTTTGTAAACAATGACAGTTTTGTTTCCGTGAAGTAACAGTACGCGTTACGGCCACGTTTTACAACATTGTATTTTGTCTCGGGTACATTTATGTATATTTGGGGTGCTTTCTGGATTACGATGATTTTCGGGTACATATCTGTACGCATAAATGTACCCCGGGTTCCTTTTTGTAGTACCCGGTACGACAATGACCCCATCAGCCTCAATGGGATTACAGAAAAGGGGACATTAACCTTAAAATACAATTTTTTCATATTATTAAATGTTTGGGATTATATATGACCAAATATACAACATCCTGCAACAACTTCTTTCGAGTAATATGTGTAGCATTATACGTTTAAACGATTTATGCTTACATCTAGACACTTAAATTGTAATTGATGTATTTAAAAAGAAGAAAATGGCCCATTCCGCCCTATAATGCCCATTTTGCCCCATTCCGCCAATAAATGCCCATTTCGTAATTTAGACGGGTATGACTGAAATGCGAAAAGGGCCCTTTTCGCGAAAAGGGCATTCAAACTACGAAAAGGGCCTGTTTTATGCAAAGTGCATCGATATTGTTTGGTTTTGGTGATTTAAATGTGAAGAATGTGTAATTATACTAAGAATAAAATAAGAATATACTAAATAAAATATTTTAGAAAGTCTTAATTCCACAAAAATACGTATGTATAGCGACAATTATCAGCTACGAAAAGGGCCGGTCTGCGAAAAGGGCCCGTTTTATTTATTATAAATATGTTTATGTAATATTGTGATTTGTTTCATGTAACTTTGTTTTTCATCAATAAAAGTAATAAAAAAATGTGTGCTTTTCAAAGAAACTCAAACAATAAGTATCTTATTAAACTTATTTAATTCAAAGTTATACACTAGAAGCGAGTCACATACACTACGAAAAGAACATTTAGTGTGTCGTTCAAGTCCATGAACTTTTTAAGAGGACCGCTGATAAATTCTTCATCTATTTCTGTCCAACTTTCATTCAGGTCATAAGCACTGGCATGCGTTGATACTTCCTCTGCTACTTCATGTATTGTAGATAATTCCTGTTCATAATGTGAGTCGTCCATTAAACTTTCATCATTTTCTGACGGTATGGCAGGCATGCAGTCGGAGTGTTGTACACCCGGTGAGATCCCCCTTCCCGACTGCATTCACCTTACCCTGTTTGACATAACACTTATTACTAGACACATCTGGTATGGCAGTCATGTAGTCGGAGTGTTGTACACCCGGTGAGATCGTAAGATCTCCCTTCCCCACCAACAAGCAAAGAAATACCTGTAATTGCGACTAGTGTCTCCACATAACATAAAACATTAAATTTATTAAATTGTGTACCTAAACTTATCTGCATCAATTATTTTTTTGCTAACAATTTATCAACTTTTATTAATTTCTTTTAAATCACAATAAACACGTACATGTATCTACGAAGGGCTTCTGTGCGTTATTCTCGTATTAACATAAAACATAAACAATTTCGTTATAAACGAAAGGCATTAAATTCAATTATTTAATCCGTAAAGCATAGTTGCATTCGTAAACCTCTCCACATAACAGAAAACATTACATTCAATAGTGTCTACCTTAACTAATTGTCAGTCATTTATTTCTACATTATTGCTAACAATTTATCAACTTAGTCTCTTCTGAGTAAAATCACAATCAACACGTGTCGTTAATCCTATTAACACCTCGCTTCTGTGCAAAGCAAAGGAATACCTGTGCGGATTAAAATAATTAGTGAATATATTGGGCGATTCACATACTAGTCACAAAGCAACATTTATATATTTTTATTATATTGCACCAATGATTTAACATATTTAAACCTACGGTAGAATAATGAAGAGCTTATTTAAATAAAATCTAAAATAATATTTTTATTATATTGCACATATTTAAACCTACGGTAGAATAA
The DNA here is from genome assembly GCA_037043455.1 of Cyrtodaria siliqua. NCBI lineage: Eukaryota > Metazoa > Mollusca > Bivalvia > Adapedonta > Hiatellidae > Cyrtodaria > Cyrtodaria siliqua. Next base: position 7,893 of record JAWPHD010026627.1, on the reverse strand, counting down.
TGAATTTATTATATTTCAACAATAACATATTTAAACCTACTTTAGAATAATAAAGAGCTTATTTAAATAAAATCTTATTTTGAAACATATACAATATTTTGAAACATATATATATAATATTTTTAAATAAAATCCGTGTATAATGTCACTTTTAAATAATCGTGATGACCCCGCGAAGTGTCAATCGCAATTAACATTTCAAATTACCTAGATGACTCGTGTGAAGTTTTGACACTTATCCAAATATCAAAATGCTCTTGACATACGTGGTTAAGTGATTGGAATCCAAGCCAAAATTAATTAAGGTTATAATAAACAGTGCTCATATTACCAAATTAAATGTTTGAGTGAATTCTGTAACAGCCAGTTAACATGATATATAACTGGTGTAGATTCTATTTTCAACCAAAACTGATCATACATATGTGATATTTACGTAAGTGTCGATAATTAATGCTCCCTGATAATCCAATCAAGGCAAACATGCAGGTGATACCAGGGCGATTACCGTTCGATTAGTGAATGTGCTATAATCTAATCAAGGATCAAACAAAGGTGTGAACAACATTGACATTATACTGAAAAGTTTTCGCAGTAAAGTCGTAGATCAGCGTCCCTTTTCGTAGATGTGAATATCATTTTCGTATAATTTACAGTCCTTTACGATGAATAATTTTAGGCCAATATTAAAAAAAGAAAGAAAGAAGTTAAATAAATACTTGATGCATAATGTAAAGGCTGACTCTCACAGATCATTTTATTAGACAATGTGTATGTCCTTTTCGTATGAGGGTATATTCCTTTTTGTAGAACCATTTCCAACATAAACATATTTATAATAATTAAATAAATAAATACTTAATGCATAATACAAAACTAACGCCAATGTGAAATGTGATCATTCTGATAATATGCATTAAACACATTGGTCCTAGTCCTTTTCGCAGACAGGCCCTTTTCGTAGCTGTAATTGTCGCTACACATACGTATTTTTGAGGAATTAACTATTTCTTTCTTCTTTTGTTTAGTATATTCTTATTATATTCTTAGTATAATTACACATTCTTCACATTTAAATCACCAAAACAAACCAATATTGATGCACTTTGCATAAAACGGGCCCTTTTCGCAGACCAGCCCTTTTTGTAGCTGATAATTGTCTCTATACATATGTATTTTTGAGGAATTAAGACTTTCTAAAATATTTTATTTAGTATATTTTTATTTTATTCTTATTACAATTACACATTCTTCACATTTAAATCACCAAATCAAACAATATAAATGCATTTTGCAAATAACAGGCCCTTTTCGTAGTTTGAATGCCCTTTTCGCATTTCAGTCATACCGAATTTAGACCCAAATTCACAAGATTTCGTATTGCTTCATCGGTATCAAGCATTACATTACTTCTACAATCATACTTACATCCAATATAGTATCGATATGCATGTTTAAATGGGAAAGACACGAAACAAAAATTACCAAACGGTGTATATGTAAATAATAATAAGGCCTAATAATAATTACATGAGGATTTATCTGAAGTAGCACCGGTTAACTGGTTCTCTGCTAACAAAATCTCTACAAGGGTTGTCTTTCCTTGCTGCAAGTTTCATTCAAATGCAATGAATGACAACTCTGGGTTGAGTTTTAATCTAGAGTAGGGGACCAGCAAAAGACACACATTGCCGGCGTAAACAGGTATTAAAGTATTCTCGTTTATATCTCGCACTCAAGACAGTGGTAACATCCCCAGTTATATTTATTAACATGTTTATGTGTCACATTCTAAAAATGAAATGACATTTTGTTATTATTTTCATATTTTTGTAATTATTTAGTAATGAACAATGATGCTGAAATGCCTTCTCAACACAACACTACAGTCTACAGTACTAGTGACATTAGATCATCTATATTCCTTATTGCCCAATTGTTGCATCATCACATTATCATCTATATTCCTTATTATCATCTATATTCCTTATTGCTCAATTGTTGCATCATCACATTATGCAACAATTGGGCAATAAGGAATATATATATGATCTACTGTCACTAGTACTAATAATTTATTAAGCAGGCTTGGAAAAAGTACTCCAGTAGCTGGGTAAAGCAGAGACGTAATAAATTAGAGCCATAGAGGGTGTTGCCAACTGTGGGTATTGCCGTACATTTGCTGTATTTGTGGTAAGGTGTACCTCATAGTATATATGTCATCTATATAAAGGGCACATCCTTTTTTTCATGTTATACTTAGAAACAACACACAGACACCACCAAAATATTGGACACTTTTTATTAAATTGCTAATAATAATATTATGGGTGTTTGATTTTAACTGAACACTGACTGCGTATCAGTTTGAATTGTTTCATCACTTTCTATTTTAAGTTATGCATGCAATGGCTAATCAAGGGATGTAGCTTGCTTTAATAACTGTAATTCTACTTAATGTTTTATCTTGGGTAGTCGGTATTACCGTCCTAAGTGAGTTGTGGGTTGGGTAATACCCAAATATGACAATAAATAAATCCATTAACCTTTTTCATTTCTTTTTAATTAAACTTGTTTAGCATCGAAATTGCTGTTTTAGTATTAAAAGTGTTATATATAACTTAAATTAATTTAGATGACACCTTGTAAAATGTATAATTCCTTGATTTGAGTCCCCAGACCTTCTCAAAATAAATATTCGAAGAAAAGATCTCCAAAAAGCCATTTCTTAAGCGATGATAGGCATGACGGTTAGACAAATACTGATAGAGCAGAATGTATAAGATGACAATTAATAAATAGAAAAAAAGGAAGTGAAGCTAAATAAAATAATCCTCAGAAAAAGCTATAAAAGAAAGCAAACAGCAGTTCTAACAAGAATCTCTTAAGCACCAAAACCAACAGGAAATGAGGGTGCAAAAAAACCAGACGAAGTTGAACGAGGCACTAGCTACAATTGACAGAGTATAAGGACTGCATGAAACCTGAAACTTTTATGAGACGTTCTTATAACAAGGGAAAATTGTACGAGGCATTCCTATTTTCAGTGTGTTGAGGAAGATATGGACTTGAAATAGCCCGTTTTATAAATGGAAATTGTTAAATATTGTAAAGCTAAAACATATCATCATGCTCTGCGTTTGTTTATTGTTAATTTGATATTTATGACAAATTATCTAATAAACCAATAATTTGATTATCAAACACAAACAATCTTTAATCTAGGCGTTTTGTGGTGTTGTTTTAAAGTAGACAGTGTTTGGCAATACCCTCACTTGGTAGTCGGCAAAACCCTCACATGTTCTTCACATCATTTCAAAAAAGGAGAGGTAAAACAGTATTACTGATAGGAGATAACCTTATCACATGGTTGTATTGCTTGATAATGGTATATTAAATCACATATGTAACAAACAGATTACTTCAGGGATTTTTTTCATGATTTTGGGAACATGACCCGTACCCCTGGAATTGGGAATTTTAGATCGATTTTTCATAAAATTGGGAATTTTAGCGCGATTTTTAATAAAATTCGGAAAAATATAAAGTACAGGATTCCTTTCATAATTATAGCTTTAATACTGTTTTTTGTACACCAAGATAAACAGAAGCATTTATTTAAGCTTTTGAACCCCAATCATTGGATTGGCAAACTTAAAAAAAAAAAAAATTGTGAAATTTTTCCTTTTAATTGGGAAAAAAAGATATGTTTTGGCATTGGGAATATGACCGAATTTTGGCTATAAAAACAGCCAAAAAAAACCCCTGTACTTTTATGTATAATTCTGTGAGTTTTCAACAGTATGCTTTAGGTGGTCGGTAATACTGGGTAAAGTAAAAGGGTAAAAAATGATGACCCATTACTTATTGGCGACAGCTCAAACATTTTACATAAAAATTGAAAAGGCAATGGATTTGGAATTGGAGTGGAGCTTATGTCTAACACAGTCGGCCTATTGCATGGAGTAACATTGTTTTTTTTTGTGTTTTTTTACGGACGTTACATGCACTTAGTATGTCATATCAAAACCATATAATTGTAGTCTTATAGAGTCTATTAGAGATGGATGAAAATATGGTTCAGTTTGTGATTCATCCACTAGAAATTTCCCTTCTTGTCTATATAAATTTATATTAACTATATTTTACCGTATTTTCCTTCATGCGGTTCAGTTTAGAAAACTTCAGTCATAACATTTGTATTGTGTTTAAATGGGTGACACGATTCACCTGAACAGAGATATTTAAAAGCAAAAAGATCAGTCATACACCGGGAAAATACAGAATAAGAACTTTAGGCACATATAATTGTGTTTTAGAACATAGCTGGAAGTTATTGCTGTTGCTATGACTGATATGAGAGATGCACAAACAACGCAAAATCTTTTACCGAAACAGAGTCCAAGAAACACCAAAATGGACTTATTTGTACCAAATAAATCAAATAATTGGTACTCAATTATTGTATTAACAAAAGGATTGCTGTTAAGATACTTCTGATGCAATCTCAAGTAACTGAGATATGACTTTTGAAAAATGAATAGGTTATAGCTAATTGTGTTTCGTTACCTTTTTTTGTGTGTTTTGTTACCTCAACATGGATATCTAAAAGATCTCAAAAGAAATTTTGGAACTGCCAATTTGAAACAAAATTGGCTAATGTTTTAACATTAAGTTTTAATAGACTGACAACCTGTTTATTCCAGATATTCATTTCATCATGGATACCCGTCTTAGTGCAGACCAGATACGCCAAATCTTTATTGATTTCTTCAAAGAGAAGGAGCATCTCTATGTACATTCATCCTCCACCATCCCCCTGGATGATCCTACACTGCTGTTTGCCAATGCTGGCATGAACCAGGTAATGTACATTCCATCCCCACCATCCCCCTGGATGATCCTACACTGCTGTTTGTCAATGCTGGCATGAACCAGGTAATGTACATTCCATCCCCACCATACCCCTGGATGATCCTACACTGCTGTTTGCCAATGCTGGCATGAACCAGGTAATGTACATTCCATCCCCAACATCCCCCTGGATGATCCTACACTGCTGTTTGCCAATGCTGGCATGAACCAGGTAATGTACATTCCATCCCCACCATCCCCCTGGATGATCCTACACTGCTGTTTGTCAATGCTGGCATGAACCAGGTAATGTACATTCCATCCCCACCATACCCCTGGATGATCCTACACTGCTGTTTGCCAATGCTGGCATGAACCAGGTAATGTACATTCCATCCCCACCATCCCCCTGGATGATCCTACACTGCTGTTTGTCAATGCTGGCATGAACAAGGTAATGTACATTCCATCCACACCATACCCCTGGATGATCCTACACTGCTGTTTTCCAATGCTGGCATGAACCAGGTAATGTACTTCCTCCCCACCATCCCCCTGGATGATCCTACACTGCTGTTTGTCAATGCTGGCATAAACCAGGTAATGTACATTCCATCCCCACCATCCCCCTGGATGATCCTACACTGCTGTTTGTCAATGCTGGCAAGAACCAGGTAATGTACATTCCATCCCCACCATACCCCTGGATGATCCTACGCTGCTGTTTGTCAATGCTGGCAAGAACCAGGTAATGTACATTCCATCCCCACCATACCCCTGGATGATCCTACGCTGCTGTTTGCCAATGCTGGCATGAACCAGGTAATGTACTAACTCCCCACCATCCCCCTGGTTGATCATAGACTGCTGTTTGTCAATGCTGGCATGAACCAGGTAATGTACTAACTCCCCACCATCCCCCTGGTTGATCCTACACTGCTGTTTGTCAATGCTGGCATGAACCAGGTAATGTACATTCCTACCCACCATCCCCCTGGATGATCCTACACTGCTGTTTGCCAATGCTGGCTTGAACCAGGTAATGTACTTCCTCCCCACCATCCCCCTGGATGATCATACACTGCTGTTTGTCAATGCTGGCATGAACCAGGTAATGTACATGTCTCCCCACCATCCCCCTGGATGATCCTACACTGCTGTTTGTCAATGCTGGCATGAACCAGGTAATGTACATTCCTCCCCACCATACCCCTGGATGATCCTACACTGCTGTTTGCCAATGCTGGCATGAACCAGGTAATGTATATTCCTACCCACCATACCCCTGGTTGATCATACACTGCTGTTTTCCGATGCTAAAATGAACCAGGTAATGTATATTCCTCTCCACCATACCCCTGGTTGATCATACACTGCTGGCATGAACCAGGTAATGTATATTCCTACCCACCATCCCCTGGATGATCCTACACTGCTGTTTTCCAATGCTGGCATGAACCAGGTAATGTACTTCCTCCCCACCATCCCCCTGGATGATCCTACACTGCTGTTTGCCAATGCTGGCATGAACCAGGTAATGTACTAACTCCCCACCATCCCCCTGGTTGATCATAGACTGCTGTTTGTCAATGCTGGCATGAACCAGGTAATGTACATTCCTACCCACCATCCCCCTGGATGATCCTACACTGCTGTTTGCCAATGCTGGCTTGAACCAGGTAATGTACTTCCTCCCCACCATCCCCCTGGATGATCCTACACTGCTGTTTGTCAATGCTGGCATGAACCAGGTAATGTACATTCCTACCCACCATCCCCCTGGATGATCCTACACTGCTGTTTGTCAATGCTGGCATGAACCAGGTAATGTACATTCCTACCCACCATCCCCCTGGATGATCCTACGCTGCTGTTTTCCAATGCTGGCATGAACCAGGTAATGTACATTCCTCTCCATCATCCCCCTGGTTGATCCTACACTGCTGTTTGCCAATGCTGGCATGAACCAGGTAATGTACATTCCTCTCCATCATACCCCTGGTTGATCAAACACTGCTGTTTTCCAATGCTGGCTTGAACCAGGTAATGGATATTCCTCTCCACCATACCCCTGGTTGATCATACACTGCTGTTTGTCAATGCTGGCATGAACCAGGTAATGTACATTCCTCCCCACCATACCCCTGGATGATCCTACACTGCTGTTTGCCAATGCTGGCATGAACCAGGTAATGTATATTCCTACCCACCATACCCCTGGTTGATCAAACACTGCTGTTTTCCGATGCTAAAATGAACCAGGTAATGTATATTCCTCTCCACCATACCCCTGGTTGATCATACACTGCTGGCATGAACCAGGTAATGTATATTCCTACCCACCATCCCCTGGATGATCCTACACTGCTGTTTTCCAATGCTGGCATGAACCAGGTAATGTACATTCCTCCCCACCATACCCCTGGATGATCCTACACTGCTGTTTGTCAATGCTGGCATGATCCAGGCAATGTACATTCCTACCCACCATCCCCCTGGATGACCCTACACTGCTGTTTTCCAATGATGGCATAAACCAGGTAATGTACTTCCTCCCCACCATCCCCCTGGATGATCCTACACTGCTGTTTGTCAATGCTGGCATGAACCAGGTAATGTACATTCCTACCCACCATCCCCCTGGATGATCCTACACTGCTGTTTTCCAATGCTGGCATGAACCAGGTAATGTACATTCCTCTCCATCATACCCCTGGTTGATCATACACTGCTGTTTTCCGATGCTAAAATGAACCAGGTAATGTACCTTCCTACCCACCATCCCCCTGGATGATCCTTCACTGCTGTTTTCCAATGCTGGCATGAACCAGGTAATGTACATTCCTCTCCATCATACCCCTGGTTGATCCTACACTGCTGTTTTCCGATGCTAAAATGAACCAGGTAATGTGTATTCTTACCCACCAATCCCCTGGATGATCCTACACAGCTGTTTTCCAATGCTGGCATGAACCAGGTAATGTACTTCCTCCCCACCATCCCCCTGGTTGATCCTACACTGCTGTTTGTCAATGCTGG
>JAWPHD010026626.1:0-12209 GCA_037043455.1 Cyrtodaria siliqua | reverse complement strand
GAACTGAATATATATCCGTAAGAATTGAATATATATGCGTAAGAACGGAATATATATGCGTAAGAACGGAATATATATGCGTAAGAACGGAATATATATTTGTAAGAACTGAATATATATGTGTAAGAACTGTTTTATATGTGTAAGAACTAAATATATATGTGTAAGAACTGAATATATATATGCGTAAGAACGGAATATACATATGTAAAAACTGAATATATATGTGTAAGAACTGAATATATATGTGTAAGAACGGAATATATATGTGTAAGAACAGAACATATATGTGTAAGAACTGAATATATATGTGTAAGAACTGAATATATATGCGTAAGAATGGAATATATATGTGTAAGAACTGAATATTTATGTGTAAGAACTGAATATATATTTGTAAGAACTGAATATATATGCGTAAGAACGGAATATATATGCGTAAGAACTGAATATATGCGTAAGAACTGAATATATGCTTAACAACGGAATATATATGCGTAAGAACGGAATATATATGCGTAAGAACGGAATATATATGCGTAGTAACGGAATATATATGGGTAAGAACTGAATATATATGTGTAAGAACTGAATATATATGTGTAAGAACTGAATATATATGCGTAAGAACAGAATATATATGTGTCAGAACTGAATATATATGTGTAAGAACGGAATATATATGCGTAAGAATGGAATATATATGTGTAAGAACTGAATATATGTGTAAGAACTGAATATATATGAGTAAGAAGAACTGAATATATATGTGTAAGAACTGAATATATATGCGTAAGAACTGAATATATATGCGTAAGAACTGAATATATGCGTAAGAACTGAATATATATGCGTAAGAACTGAATATATATGTGTAAGAACTGAATATATATGTGTAAGCACTGAATATATATGTGTAAGAACTGAATATATATGCGTAAGAACGGAATATATATGTGTAAGAACTGAATATATATGCGTAACAACTGAATATATATGCGTAAGAACTGAATATATATGTTTAAGAACTGAATATATATGTGTAAGAACTGAATATATATGCGTAAGAACGGAATATATATGTGTAAGAACTGAATATATATGCGTAAGAACGGAATATATATGTGTAAGAACTGAATATATATGTTGAAGAACTGTATATATATGTATAAGAACTGAATATATATGTGTAAGAACTGAATATATATGCGTAAGATCGGAATATATATGCGTAAGAACGGAATATATATGCGTAAGAACTGAATATATATGCGTAAGAACTGAATATATATGCGTAAGAATGGAATATATATGCGTAAGAACGGAATATATATTCGTAAGAACGGAATATATATGCGTAAGAACTGAATATATATGTGTAAGAACTGAATATATATGTGTAAGAACTGAATATATATGTGTAAGAACTGGATATATATGCGTAAGATCGGAATATATATGCGTAAGAACGGAATATATATGCGTAAGAACTGAATATATATGTGTAAGAACTGAATATATATGTGTAAGAACTGAATATATATGTGTAAGAAATGAATATATATGCGTAAGAACGGAATATATATGCGTAAGAACGGAATATATATGCGTAAGAACGGAATATATATGTGTAAGAACTGAATATATAGGCGTAAGAATGGAATATATATGCGTAAGAACGGAATATATATGCGTAAAAACGGAATATATATGCGTAAGAACGGAATATATATGCGTAAGAACGGAATATATATGTGTAAGAACTGAATATATATGTGTAAGGACGGAATATATATGCGTAAGAATGAAATATATATGTGTAAGAACTGAATATATATGTGTAAGAACGGAATATATATCTGTAAGAACTGAATATATATGTGTAAGAACTGAATATATATGTGTTAGAACTAAATATATATGTGTAAGAACTGAATATATATGTGTAAGAACTGAATATATATGCGTAAGAATGGAATATATATGCGTAAGAACGGAATATATATGCGTAAGAACGGAATATATATGCGTAAGAACGGAATATATATGCGTAAGAACGGAATATATATGTGTAAGAACTGAATATATATGTGTAAATACTGAATATATATGCGTAAGAACGGAATATATATGTGTAAGAACTGAATATATATGTGTAAGAACTGAATATATATGTGTAAGAACTGAATATATATGTGTAAGAACTGAATATATATGTGTAAGAACTGAATATATATGTGTAAGAACTGAATATATATGCGTAAGATCGGAATATATATGCGTAAGAACTGAATATATATGCGTAAGAATGCAATATATATGTGTTAGAACTGAATATATATGTGTAAGAATGGAATATATATGCGTAAGAATGGAATATATATGTGTAAGAACTGAATATATATGTGTAAGAACTGAATATATATGTGTAAGAACTGAATATATATGTGTAAGAACTGAATATATATTTGTAAGAACTGAATATATATGCGTAAGATCGGAATATATATGCGTAAGAACTGAATATATATGTGTAAGAATATGTGTAAGAACTGAATATATATGTGTTAGAACTGAATATATAAGTGTAAGAACTGAATATATATGTGTCAGAACTGAATATATATGTTTAAGAACTGTATATATATGCATAAGAACTGAATATATATGCGTATGAACGTAAATATATGTGTAAGAACTGAATATATATGCGTACGAACTGAATATATATGTGTAAGAACGGAATATATATGCGTAAGAACTGAATATATATGCGTAAGAATAGAATATATATGCGTAAGAACGGAATATATATGCGTAAGAACGGAATATATAAGCGTAAGATCGGAATATATATGCGTAAGAACGGAATATATAAGCGTAAGAACTGAATATATATGTGTAAGAACTGAATATATATGCGTAAGAATGGAATATATATGCGTAAGAACGGAATATATATGCGTAAAAACGGAATATATATGCGTAAGAACGGAATATATTTGCGTAAGAACGGAATATATATGTGTAAGAACTGAATATATATGTGTAAGGACGGAATATATATGCGTAAGAATGGAATATATATGTGTAAGACCTGAATATATATGTGTAAGAACGGAATATATATCTGTAAGAACTGAATATATATGTGTAAGAACTGAATATATATGTGTTAGAACTGAATATATATGTGTAAGAACTGAATATATATGCTTAAGAACGGAATATATATGCGTAAGAACGGAATATATATGCGTAAGAACGGAATATATATGCGTAAGAACGGAATATATATGTGTAAGAACTGAATATATGTGTAAGGACGGAATATATATGCGTAAGAATGGAATATATATGTGTAAGAACTGAATATATATGTGTAAGAACGGAATATATATCTGTAAGAACTGAATATATATGTGTAAGAACTGAATATATATGTGTTAGAACTGAATATATATGTGTAAGAACTGAATATATATGCGTAAGATCGGAATATATATGCGTAAGAACGGAATATATGCGTAAGAACGGAATATATATGTGTAAGAACTGAATATATATGCGTAAGAACTGAATATATATGCGTAAGAACTGAATATATGCGTAAGAACTGAATATATATGTGTAAGAACTGAATATATATGTGTAAGAACTGAATATATATGTGTAAGAACTGAATGTATATGTGTAAGAACTGAATATATATGTGTTAGAACTGAATATATATGCGTAAGAACAGAATATATATGTGTAAGAACTGAATACATATGCGTAAGAAAGGAATATATATGTGTAAGAACTGAATATATAAGTGTACGAACTGAATATATATGCGTAAGAACTGAATATATATGCGTAAGAACTGAATATCTATGCGTAAGAATGGAATATATATGCGTAAGATCGGAATATATCTGTGTAAGAACTGAATATATATGCGTAAGAACTGAATATATGAGAAAGAACTGAATATATATGCGTAAGAACTGAATATATATTTGTAAGAACTGAATATATATGTGTAAGAACTGAATATATTTGCGTAAGAACGGAATATACATGTATAAGAACTGAATATATATGTGTAAGAACTGAATATATATGTGTAAGAACTGAATATATGTGTAAGAACTGAATATATATGCGTAAGAACTGAATATATATGTGTAAGAACTGAATATATATGCGTAAGAACTGAATATATAATAGTAAGAACTGAATATATATGCGTAAGAACTGAATATATATTTGTAAGAACTGAATATATATGTTTAAGAACGGAATATATATACGTAAGAACGGAATATATATTTGTAAGAACTGAATATATATGTGTAAGAACTGTTTATATATGTGTAAGAACTAAATATATATGTGTAAGAACTAAATATATATGCGTAAGAACGGAATATACATGTGTAAGAACTGAATATATATGTGTAAGAACTGAATATATATGTGTAAGAACTGAATATATATGTGTAAGAACTGAATATATATGTGTAAGAACTGAATATATATGTGTAAGAACTGAATATATATGTGTAAGAACTGAATATATATGTGTAAGAACTGAATATATATGCGTAAGAATGGAATATATATGTGTAAGAACTGAATATATATGTGTAAGAACTGAATATATATTTGTAAGAACTGAATATATATGTGTAAGAACTGAATATATATGCGTAAGAACGGAATATATATGCGTAAGAACTGAATATATGCGTAAGAACTGAATATATGCTTAACAACGAAATATATATGCGTAAGAACGGAATATATATGCGTAAGAACGGAATATATATGAGTAAGAACGGAATATATATGGGTAAGAACTGAATATATATGTGTAAGAACTGAATATATATGTGTAAGAACTGAATATATATGCGTAAGAACAGAATATATATGTGTAAGAACTGAAAATATATGTGTAAGAACGGAATATATATGCGTAAGAATGGAATATATATGTGTAAGAACTGAATATATATGTGTAAGAACTGAATATATATGAGTAAGAAGAACTGAATATATATGTGTAAGAACTGAATATATATGCGTAAGAACTGAATATATATGCGTAAGAACTGAATATATGCGTAAGAACTGAATATGTATGCGTAAGAACTGAATATATATGTGTAAGAACTGAATATATATGTATTAGAACTGAATATATATGCGTAAGAACGAAATATATATGTGTAAGAACTGAATATATATGTGTAAGAACTGAATATATATGCGTAAGAACTGAATATATATGTTTAAGAACTGAATATATATGTGTAAGAACTGAATATATATGCATAAGAACGGAATATATATGTGTAAGAACTGAATATATATGCGTAAGAACGGAATATATATGTGTAAGAACTGAATATATATGTGTAAGAACTGAATATATATGTATAAGAACTGAATATATATGTGTAAGAACTGAATATATATGCGTAAAATCGGAATATATATGCTTAAGAACGGAATATATATGCGTAAGAACGGAATATATATGCGTAAGAACGGAATATATATGCGTAAGAACGGAATATATATGTGTAAGAACTGAATATATGTGTAAGGACGGAATATATATGCGTAAGAATGGAATATATATGTGTAAGAACTGAATATATATGTGTAAGAACGGAATATATATCTGTAAGAACTGAATATATATGTGTAAGAACTGAATATATATGTGTTAGAACTGAATATATATGTGTAAGAACTGAATATATATGCGTAAGATCGGAATATATATGCGTAAGAACGGAATATATGCGTAAGAACGGAATATATATGTGTAAGAACTGAATATATATGCGTAAGAACTGAATATATATGCGTAAGAACTGAATATATGCGTAAGAACTGAATATATATGTGTAAGAACTGAATATATATGTGTAAGAACTGAATATATATGTGTAAGAACTGAATGTATATGTGTAAGAACTGAATATATATGTGTTAGAACTGAATATATATGCGTAAGAACAGAATATATATGTGTAAGAACTGAATACATATGCGTAAGAAAGGAATATATATATGTAAGAACTGAATATATAAGTGTACGAACTGAATATATATGCGTAAGAACTGAATATATATGCGTAAGAACTGAATATCTATGCGTAAGAATGGAATATATATGCGTAAGATCGGAATATATCTGTGTAAGAACTGAATATATATGCGTAAGAACTGAATATATGAGAAAGAACTGAATATATATGCGTAAGAACTGAATATATATTTGTAAGAACTGAATATATATGTGTAAGAACTGAATATATTTGCGTAAGAACGGAATATACATGTATAAGAACTGAATATATATGTGTAAGAACTGAATATATATGTGTAAGAACTGAATATATGTGTAAGAACTGAATATATATGCGTAAGAACTGAATATATATGTGTAAGAACTGAATATATATGCGTAAGAACTGAATATATAATAGTAAGAACTGAATATATATGCGTAAGAACTGAATATATATTTGTAAGAACTGAATATATATGTTTAAGAACGGAATATATATACGTAAGAACGGAATATATATTTGTAAGAACTGAATATATATGTGTAAGAACTGTTTATATATGTGTAAGAACTAAATATATATGTGTAAGAACTAAATATATATGCGTAAGAACGGAATATACATGTGTAAGAACTGAATATATATGTGTAAGAACTGAATATATATGTGTAAGAACTGAATATATATGTGTAAGAACTGAATATATATGTGTAAGAACTGAATATATATGTGTAAGAACTGAATATATATGTGTAAGAACTGAATATATATGTGTAAGAACTGAATATATATGCGTAAGAATGGAATATATATGTGTAAGAACTGAATATATATGTGTAAGAACTGAATATATATTTGTAAGAACTGAATATATATGTGTAAGAACTGAATATATATGCGTAAGAACGGAATATATATGCGTAAGAACTGAATATATGCGTAAGAACTGAATATATGCTTAACAACGAAATATATATGCGTAAGAACGGAATATATATGCGTAAGAACGGAATATATATGAGTAAGAACGGAATATATATGGGTAAGAACTGAATATATATGTGTAAGAACTGAATATATATGTGTAAGAACTGAATATATATGCGTAAGAACAGAATATATATGTGTAAGAACTGAAAATATATGTGTAAGAACGGAATATATATGCGTAAGAATGGAATATATATGTGTAAGAACTGAATATATATGTGTAAGAACTGAATATATATGAGTAAGAAGAACTGAATATATATGTGTAAGAACTGAATATATATGCGTAAGAACTGAATATATATGCGTAAGAACTGAATATATGCGTAAGAACTGAATATGTATGCGTAAGAACTGAATATATATGTGTAAGAACTGAATATATATGTATTAGAACTGAATATATATGCGTAAGAACGAAATATATATGTGTAAGAACTGAATATATATGTGTAAGAACTGAATATATATGCGTAAGAACTGAATATATATGTTTAAGAACTGAATATATATGTGTAAGAACTGAATATATATGCATAAGAACGGAATATATATGTGTAAGAACTGAATATATATGCGTAAGAACGGAATATATATGTGTAAGAACTGAATATATATGTGTAAGAACTGAATATATATGTATAAGAACTGAATATATATGTGTAAGAACTGAATATATATGCGTAAAATCGGAATATATATGCGTAAGAACGGAATATATATGCGTAAGAACTGAATATATATGTGTAAGAACTGAATATATATGCGTAAGAATGGAATATATATGCGTAAGAACGGAATATATATTCGTAAGACCGGAATATATATGCGTAAGAACTGAATATGTATGTGTAAGAACTGAATATATATGTGTAAGAACTGAATATATATGTGTAAGAACTGGATATATATGCGTAAGATCGGAATATATATGTGTAAGAACTGAATATATATGTGTACGAACTGAATATATATGCGTAAGAACTGTATATATATGCGTAAGAACTGAATATATATGCGTAAGAATGGAATATATATGCGTAAGATCGGAATATATATGTGTAAGAACTGAATATATATGCGTAAGAACTGAATATACGCGTAAGAACTGATTATATATGCGTAAGAACTGAATATATATTTGTAAGAACTGAATATATATGTGTAAGAACTGAATATATATGTGTAAGAACTGAATATATATGCGTAAGAACGGAATATATATGCGTAAGAACGGAATATATATGCGTAAGAACGGAATCTATATTTGTAAGAACGGAATATATATATGTGTAAGAACTAAATATATATGTGTAAGAACTAAATATATATGTGTAAGAACTGAATATATATGCGTAAGAACGGAATATACATGTGTAAGAACTGAATATATATGTGTAAGAACTGAATATATATGTGTAAGAACTGAATATATATGTGTAAGAACTGAATATATATGTGTAAGAACTGAATATATGTGTAAGAACTGAATATATATGCGTAAGAATGGAATATATATGTGTAAGAACTGAATATATATGTGAAAGAACTGAATATATGCGTAAGAACTGAATATATATGCGTAAGAACTGAATATATATTTGTAAGAACTGAATATATATGTGTAAGAACTGAATGTATATGTGTAAGAACTGAATATATATGCGTAAGAACGGTATATATATGCGTAAGAACGGAATATATATGCGTAAGAACGGAATATATATTTGTTAGAACTGAATATATATGTGTAAGAACTGTTTATATATGTGTAAGAACTAAATATATATGTGTAAGAACTGAATATATATGCGTAAGAACGGAATATACATGTGTAAGAACTGAATATATATGTATAAGAACTGAATATATATGTGTAAGAACTGAATATATATGTGTAAGAACTGAATATATATGTGTAAGAACTGAATATATATGTGTAAGAACTGAATATATATGCGTAAGAATGGAATATATATGTGTAAGAACTGAATATATAAGTGTAAGAACTGAATATATATTTCTAAGAACTGAATATATATGTGTAAGAACTTAATATATATGCGTAAGAACGGAATATATATGCGTAAGAACTGAATATATGCGTAAGAACTGAATATATGCTTAACAACGGAATATATATGCGTAAGAACTGAATATATATGTGTAAGAACGGAATATATATGCGTAAGAATGGAATATATATGCGTAAGAACTGAATATATATGTGTAAGAACTGAATATATATGAGTAAGAAGAACTGAATATATATGTGTAAGAACTGAATATATATGCGTAAGAACTAAATATATATGCGTACGAACTGAATATATGCGTAAGAACTGAATATATATGCGTAAGAACTGAATATATATGCGTAAGAACTGAATATATATGTCTAAGAACTGAATATATATGTGTAAGAATGGAATATATATGCGTAAGAACGGAATATATATGCGTAAGAACGGAATATATATGCGTAAGAACTGAATATATATGCGTAAGAACGGAATATATATGTGTAAGAACTGAATATATATGCGTAAGAACTGAATATATATGTTTAAGAACTGAATATATATGTGTAAGAACTGAATATATATGCGTAAGAACGGAATATATATGTTTAAGAACTGAATATATATGCGTAAGAACGGAATATATATGTGTAAGAACTGAATACATATGCGTAAGAAAGGAATATATATGTGTAAGAACTGAATATATAAGTGTACGAACTGAATATATATGCGTAAGAACTGAATATATATGCGTAAGAACTGAATATCTATGCGTAAGAATGGAATATATATGCGTAAGATCGGAATATATCTGTGTAAGAACTGAATATATATGCGTAAGAACTGAATATATGAGAAAGAACTGAATATATATGCGTAAGAACTGAATATATATTTGTAAGAACTGAATATATATGTGTAAGAACTGAATATATTTGCGTAAGAACGGAATATACATGTATAAGAACTGAATATATATGTGTAAGAACTGAATATATATGTGTAAGAACTGAATATATGTGTAAGAACTGAATATATATGCGTAAGAACTGAATATATATGTGTAAGAACTGAATATATATGCGTAAGAACTGAATATATAATAGTAAGAACTGAATATATATGCGTAAGAACTGAATATATATTTGTAAGAACTGAATATATATGTTTAAGAACGGAATATATATACGTAAGAACGGAATATATATTTGTAAGAACTGAATATATATGTGTAAGAACTGTTTATATATGTGTAAGAACTAAATATATATGTGTAAGAACTAAATATATATGCGTAAGAACGGAATATACATGTGTAAGAACTGAATATATATGTGTAAGAACTGAATATATATGTGTAAGAACTGAATATATATGTGTAAGAACTGAATATATATGTGTAAGAACTGAATATATATGTGTAAGAACTGAATATATATGTGTAAGAACTGAATATATATGTGTAAGAACTGAATATATATGCGTAAGAATGGAATATATATGTGTAAGAACTGAATATATATGTGTAAGAACTGAATATATATTTGTAAGAACTGAATATATATGTGTAAGAACTGAATATATATGCGTAAGAACGGAATATATATGCGTAAGAACTGAATATATGCGTAAGAACTGAATATATGCTTAACAACGAAATATATATGCGTAAGAACGGAATATATATGCGTAAGAACGGAATATATATGAGTAAGAACGGAATATATATGGGTAAGAACTGAATATATATGTGTAAGAACTGAATATATATGTGTAAGAACTGAATATATATGCGTAAGAACAGAATATATATGTGTAAGAACTGAAAATATATGTGTAAGAACGGAATATATATGCGTAAGAATGGAATATATATGTGTAAGAACTGAATATATATGTGTAAGAACTGAATATATATGAGTAAGAAGAACTGAATATATATGTGTAAGAACTGAATATATATGCGTAAGAACTGAATATATATGCGTAAGAACTGAATATATGCGTAAGAACTGAATATGTATGCGTAAGAACTGAATATATATGTGTAAGAACTGAATATATATGTATTAGAACTGAATATATATGCGTAAGAACGAAATATATATGTGTAAGAACTGAATATATATGTGTAAGAACTGAATATATATGCGTAAGAACTGAATATATATGTTTAAGAACTGAATATATATGTGTAAGAACTGAATATATATGCATAAGAACGGAATATATATGTTTAAGAACTGAATATATATGCGTAAGAACGGAATATATATGTGTAAGAACTGAATATATATGTGTAAGAACTGAATATATATGTATAAGAACTGAATATATATGTGTAAGAACTGAATATATATGCGTAAAATCGGAATATATATGCGTAAGAACGGAATATATATGCGTAAGAACTGAATATATATGTGTAAGAACTGAATATATATGCGTAAGAATGGAATATATATGCGTAAGAACGGAATATATATTCGTAAGACCGGAATATATATGCGTAAGAACTGAATATGTATGTGTAAGAACTGAATATATATGTGTAAGAACTGAATATATATGTGTAAGAACTGGATATATATGCGTAAGATCGGAATATATATGTGTAAGAACTGAATATATATGTGTACGAACTGAATATATATGCGTAAGAACTGTATATATATGCGTAAGAACTGAATATATATGCGTAAGAATGGAATATATATGCGTAAGATCGGAATATATATGTGTAAGAACTGAATATATATGCGTAAGAACTGAATATACGCGTAAGAACTGATTATATATGCGTAAGAACTGAATATATATTTGTAAGAACTGAATATATATGTGTAAGAACTGAATATATATGTGTAAGAACTGAATATATATGCGTAAGAACGGAATATATATGCGTAAGAACGGAATATATATGCGTAAGAACGGAATCTATATTTGTAAGAACGGAATATATATGTGTAAGAACTAAATATATATGTGTAAGAACTAAATATATATGTGTAAGAACTGAATATATATGCGTAAGAACGGAATATACATGTGTAAGAACTGAATATATATGTGTAAGAACTGAATATATATGTGTAAGAACTGAATATATATGTGTAAG
>JAWPHD010026625.1:0-12210 GCA_037043455.1 Cyrtodaria siliqua | reverse complement strand
CTTACATGTATATTCCGTTCTTACGCATATATATTCCGTTCTTACGCATATATATTCAGTTCTTACGCATAAATATTCCGTTCTTACACATATAAATTTAGTTCTTACGCATATATAATCAGTTCTTAAGCATATATATTCAGTTCTTACGCATATATATTTAGTTCTTACACATATATGTTCAGTTCTTACACATATATATTCCGTTCTTACACATATATATTCCGTTCTTACGCATATATATTCAGTTCTTACACATATATATTCAGTTCTTACGCAAATATATTCAGTTCTTACACATATATATTCAGTTCTTACACATATATATTCAGTTCTTACACATATATATTCCGTTCTTACACATATATATTCAGTTCTTACACATATATATTCACTTCTTACACATATATATTCAGTTCTTACCCATATATATTCCGTTCTTACACATATATATTCCGTTCTTACAAATATATATTCCGTTCTTACACATATATATTCCGTTCTTACGCATATATATTCCGTTCTTACGCATATATATTCAGTTCTTACACATATATATTCAGTTATTACACATATAAATTTAGTTCTTACGCATATATATATATTCAGTTCTTACGCATATATATTCAGTTCTTACACATATATGTTCAGTTCTTACACATATATATTCCGTTCTTACACATATATATTCCGTTCTTACACATATATATTCAGTTCTTATACATATATATTCAGTTCTTACGCAAATATATTCAGTTCTTACACATATATATTCAGTTCTTACACATATATATTCCGTTTTTACACATATATATTCCGTCCTTACACATATATATTCAGTTCTTACGCATATATATTCAGTTCTTACACATATATATTCAGTTCTTACACATATATTTTCAGTTCTTACACACATATATTCCGTTTTTACACATATATATTCCGTTCTTACACATATATATTCAGTTCTTACACATATATATTCAGTTCTTACACATATATATTCAGTTCTTACACATATATATTCAATTCTTACACATATATATTCCGTTATTACACATATTTATTCCGTTCTTACACATATATATTCCGTTCTTACACATATATATTCACTTCTTACACATATATGTTCAGTTCTTACACATATATATTCCGTTCTTACACATATATATTCCGTTTTTACGCATATATATTCCGTTCTTACGCATATATATTCCGTTCTTACGCATATATATTCCGTTCTTACGCATATATATTCAGTTCTTACGCATATATATTCTGTTCTTACACATATATGTTCAGTTCTTACACATATATATTCCGTTCTTACACATATATATTCCGTTCTTACGCATATATATTCAGTTCTTACACATATATATTCAGTTCTTACGCAAATATATTCAGTTCTTACACATATATATTCAGTTCTTACACATATATATTCAGTTCTTACACATATATATTCCGTTCTTACACATATATATTCAGTTCTTACACATATATATTCACTTCTTACACATATATATTCCGTTCTTACACATAAATATTCCGTTCTTACACATATATATTCCGTTCTTACACATATATATTCCGTTCTTACGCATATATAATCCGTTCTTACGCATATATATTCATTTCTTACGCATATATATTCAGTTATTACACATATAAATTTAGTTCTTACGCATATATATATATATTCAGTTCTTACTCATATATATTCAGTTCTTACACATATATGTTCAGTTCTTACACATATATATTCCGTTCTTACACATATATATTCACTTCTTACACATATATGTTCAGTTCTTACACATATATATTCCGTTCTTACACATATATATTCCGTTCTTACACATATATATTCCGTTCTTACACATATATATTCCGTTATTACAAATATATATTCCGTTCTTACACATATATATTCCGTTCTTACACATATATATTCACTTCTTACACATATATGTTCAGTTCTTACACATATATATTCCGTTCTTACACATATATATTCCGTTCTTACATATATATTCCGTTCTTACGCATATATATTCCGTTCTTACGCATATATATTCAGTTCTTACGCATAAATATTCCGTTCTTACACATATAAATTTAGTTCTTACGCATATATATTCAGTTCTTAAGCATATATATTCAGTTCTTACGCATGTATATTTAGTTCTTACACATATATGTTCAGTTCTTACACATATATATTCCGTTCTTACACATATATATTCAGTTTTTACGCATATATATTCAGTTCTTACACATATATATTCAGTTCTTACGCAAATATATTCAGTTCTTACACATATATATTCAGTTCTTACACATATATATTCAGTTCTTACACATATATATTCCGTTCTTACACATATATATTCATTTCTTACACATATATATTCACTTCTTACACATATATATTCAGTTCTAACACATATATATTCCGTTCTTACACATATATATTCCGTTCTTACACATATAAATTTAGTTCTTACGCATATATATATATTCAGTTCTTACGCAAATATATTCAGTTCTTACACATATATGTTCAGTTCTTACACATATATATTCCGTTCTTACACATATATATTCCGTTCTTACGCATATATATTCAGTTCTTATACATATAAATTCAGTTCTTAAGCAAATATATTCAGTTCTTACACATATATATTCAGTTCTTACACATATATATTCAGTTCTTACACATATATATTCCGTTTTTACACATATATATTCCGTTCTTATACATATATATTCAGTTCTTAAACATATATATTCAGTTCTTACGCAAATATATTCAGTTCTTACACATATATATTCAGTTCTTACACATATATATTCAGTTCTTACACATATATATTCCGTTCTTACACATATGTATTCAGTTCTTACACATATATATTCACTTCTAACACATATATATTCCGTTCTTACACATAAATATTCCGTTCTTACACATATATATTCCGTTCTTACACATATATATTCCGTTCTTACGCATATATATTCCGTTCTTACGCATATATATTCATTTCTTACGCATATATATTCAGTTATTACACATATACATTTAGTTCTTACGCATATATATATATTCAGTTCTTACGCATATATATTCAGTTCTTACACATATATGTTCAGTTCTTACACATATATATTCCGTTCTTACACATATATATTCACTTCTTACACATATATGTTCAGTTCTTACACATATATATTCCGTTCTTACACATATATATTCCGTTCTTACACATATATATTCCGTTCTTACACATATATATTCCGTTATAACACATATATATTCCGTTCTTACACATATATATTCCGTTCTTACACATATATATTCACTTCTTACACATATATGTTCAGTTCTTACACATATATATTCCGTTCTTACACATATATATTCCGTTCTTACATGTATATTCCGTTCTTACGCATATATATTCCGTTCTTACGCATATATATTCAGTTCTTACGCATAAATATTCCGTTCTTACACATATAAATTTAGTTCTTAAGCATATATATTCAGTTCTTAAGCATATATATTCAGTTCTTACGCATATATATTTAGTTCTTACACATATATGTTCAGTTCTTACACATATATATTCCGTTCTTACACATATATATTCCGTTCTTACGCATATATATTCAGTTCTTACACATATATATTCAGTTCTTACGCAAAATATTCAGTTCTTACACATATATATTCAGTTCTTACACATATATATTCCATTCTTACACATATATATTCAGTTCTTACACATATATATTCACTTCTTACACATATATATTCAGTTCTTACCCATATATATTCCGTTCTTACACATATATATTCCGTTCTTACAAATATATATTCCGTTCTTACACATATATATTCCGTTCTTACGCATATATATTCCGTTCTTACGCATATATATTCAGTTCTTACACATATATATTCAGTTATTACACATATAAATTTAGTTCTTACGCATATATATATATTCAGTTCTTACGCATATATATTCAGTTCTTACACATATATGTTCAGTTCTTACACATATATATTCCGTTCTTACACATATATATTCCGTTCTTACGCATATATATTCAGTTCTTATACATATATATTCAGTTCTTACGCAAATATATTCAGTTCTTACACATATATATTCAGTTCTTACACATATATATTCCGTTTTTACACATATATATTCCGTTCTTACACATATATATTCAGTTCTTACGCATATATATTCAGTTCTTACACATATATATTCAGTTCTTACACATATATATTCAGTTCTTACACACATATATTCCGTTTTTACACATATATATTCCGTTCTTACACATATATATTCAGTTCTTACACATATATATTCCGTTCTTACACGTATATATTCCGTGTTTAAACATATATTTTCCGTTCTTACACATATATATTCCGTTCTTACACATATATTCTGTTCTTACGCATATATATTCCGTTCTTTAGCATATATATTCAGTTTTACGCATATCTATTCAGTTCATACACATATATATTCTGTTCGTACACATATATATTCCATTCTTACACGTATATATTCCGTTCTTACGCATATATATTCCGTTCTTACACATATATATTCCGTTCTTACGCATATATATTCAGTTCTTATACATATATATTCAGTTCTTACGCAAATATATTCAGTTCTTACACATATATATTCAGTTCTTACACATATATATTCAGTTCTTACACATATATATTCCGTTTTTACACATATATATTCCGTTCTTACACATATATATTCAGTTCTTACGCATATATATTCAGTTCTTACACATATAAATTCAGTTCTTACACATATATATTCAGTTCTTACACATATATATTCCGTTTTTACACATATATATTCCGTTCTTACACATATATATTCCGTTCTTACACATATATATTCCGTTCTTACACGTATATATTCCGTTCTTACACATATATTTTCCGTTCTTACACATATATATTCCGCTCTTACACATATATTCTGTTCTTACGCATATATAATCCGTTTTTTAGCATATATATTCAGTTTTACGCATATACATTCCGTTGTTACGCATATATATTCAGTTCTTACACATATCTATTCAGTTCTTACACATATATATTCCGTTCGTATACATATATATTCCGTTCTTACACATATATATTCCGTTCTTATGCATATATATTCCGTTCTTACGCATATATATTCACTTCTTACGCATATATATTCAGTTCTTAAGCATATATATTCCGTTCTTACACATATATATTCAGTTCTTACACATATATATTCAGTTCTTACACATATATATTCAGTTCTTACACATATATATTCCGTTCTTACACATATTTATTCCGTTCATACACATATATATTCCGTTCTTACACATATATATTCAGTTCTTACACATATATATTCACTTCTTACACATATATATTCAGTTCTTACGCATATATATTCATTTCTTACGCATTTATATTCAGTTCTTACTTATATATATTCATTTCTTACACATATATGTTCAGTTCTTACACATATATATTCCGTTCTTACACGTAGATATTCCGTTCTTACACATATATATTCCGTTCTTACACATATATATTCCGTTCTTACACATATATATTCAGTTCTTACACATATATATTCATTTCTTACACATATATATTCAATTCTTAAACATATAAATTCCGTTCTTCCACATATATACACATATATATTCCGTTCTTACACATATATATTCCGTTCTTACACGTACATATTCCGTTCTTACACATATATATTCCGTTCTTACACATATATATTCAGTTATTACAAATATATATTCTCTTCTTACACATATATATTCAGTTCTTACACATATATATTCCGTTCTTACACATATATACACATATATATTCCGTTCTTACACATATATATTCCGTTCGTACACGTACATATTCCGTTCTTACACGTACATATTCAGTTCTTACACATATATATTCCGTTCTTAAGCATATGTATTCAGTTCTTAAGCATATGTATTCAGTTCTTACACATATATATTTAGTTCTTACACATATATATTCCGTTCTTACACATATATATTCCGTTCTTACACATATATATTACGTTCCTACACATATATATTCAGTTCTTACACATATATATTCAGTTCTTACACATATATATTCCGTTCTTACGCATATATATTCAGTTCTTACACATATATATTTAGTTCTTACACATATATATTCCGTTCTTACACATATATATTCCGTTCTTACACATATATATTCCGATCTTACACATATATATTCCGTTCTTACACATATATATTCCGTTCTTACGCATATATATTCAGTTCTTACGCATATATATTCAGTTATTACACATATAAATTTAGTTCTTACGCATATATATTCCGTTCTTACGCATATATATTCAGTTCTTACGCATATATATTCAGTTCTTACACATATATATTCAGTTCTTACACATATATATTCCGTTCTTACACATATATATTCAGTTCTTACACATATATATTCACTTCTTACACATATATATTCAGTTCTTACACATATATATTCCGTTCTTACACATATATATTCCGTTCTTACACATATATATTCCGTTCTTACGCATATATATTCCGTTCTTACGCATATATATTCAGTTCTTACACATATATATTCAGTTATTACACATATGAATTTAGTTCTTACGCATATATATATATTCAGTTCTTACGCATATATATTCAGTTCTTACACATATATGTTCAGTTCTTACACATATATATTCCGTTCTTACACATATATATTCCGTTCTTACGCATATAAATTCAGTTCTTATACATATATATTCAGTTCTTACGCAAATATATTCAGTTCTTACACATATATATTCAGTTCTTACACATATATATTCAGTTCTTACACATATATATTCTGTTTTTACACATATATATTCCGTTCTTACACATATATATTCAGTTCTTACGCATATATATTCAGTTCTTACACATATATATTCAGTACTTACACATATATATTCAGTTCTTACACACATATATTCCGTTTTTACACGTAGATATTCCGTTCTTACACATATATATTCCGTTCTTACACATATATATTCCGTTCTTACACATATATATTCATTTCTTACACATATATATTCATTTCTTACACATATATATTCAATTCTTAAACATATAAATTCCGTTCTTCCACATATATACACATATATATTCCGTTCTTACACATATATATTCCGTTCTTACACGTACATATTCCGTTCTTACACATATATATTCCGTTCTTACACATATATATTCAGTTATTACAAATATATATTCTCTTCTTACACATATATATTCAGTTCTTACACAATATATATTCCGTTCTTACACATATATATACATATATATTCCGTTCTTACACATATATATTCCGTTCGTACACGTACATATTCCGTTCTTACACGTACATATTCAGTTCTTACACATATATATTCCGTTCTTAAGCATATGTATTCAGTTCTTAAGCATATGTATTCAGTTCTTACACATATATATTTAGTTCTTACACATATATATTCCGTTCTTACACATATATATTCCGTTCTTACACATATATATTCCGTTCTTACACATATATATTCAGTTCTTACACATATATATTCAGTTCTTACACATATATATTCACTTCTTACACACATATATTCAGTTCTTACACATATATATTCCGTTCTTACACATATATATTCCGTTCTTACACATATATATTCCGTTCTTACACATATATATTCCGTTCTTACACATATATATTCCGTTCTTACGCATATATATTCAGTTCTTACACATATATATTTAGTTCTTACACATATATATTCCGTTCTTACACATATATATTCCGTTCTTACACATATATATTCCGTTCTTACACATATATATTCCGTTCTTACACATATATATTCCGTTCTTACGCATATATATTCAGTTCTTACGCATATATATTCAGTTATTACACATATAAATTTAGTTCTTACGCATATATATTCCGTTCTTACGCATATATATTCAGTTCTTACGCATATATATTCAGTTCTTACACATATATATTCAGTTCTTACACATATATATTCCGTTCTTACACATATATATTCAGTTCTTACACATATATATTCACTTCTTACACATATATATTCAGTTCTTACACATATATATTCCGTTCTTACACATATATATTCCGTTCTTACACATATATATTCCGTTCTTACGCATATATACTCCGTTCTTACGCATATATATTCAGTTCTTACACATATATATTCAGTTATTACACATATGAATTTAGTTCTTACGCATATATATATATTCAGTTCTTACGCATATATATTCAGTTCTTACACATATATGTTCAGTTCTTACACATATATATTCCGTTCTTACACATATATATTCCGTTCTTACGCATATAAATTCAGTTCTTATACATATATATTCAGTTCTTACGCAAATATATTCAGTTCTTACACATATATATTCAGTTCTTACACATATATATTCAGTTCTTACACATATATATTCCGTTCTTACACATATATTCTGTTCTTACGCATATATATTCCGTTCTTTAGCATATATATATTTAGTTTTACGCATATACATTCCGTTGTTACGCATATAAATTCAGTTCTTACACATATCTATTCAGTTCTTACACATATATATTCTTTTCGTACACATATATATTCCATTCTTACACATATATATTCCGTTCTTACGCATATATATTCCGTTCTTACGCATATATATTCCGTTCTTACGCATATATATTCAGTTCTTACACTTATATATTCAGTTCTTACACATATATATTCACTTCTTACAGGTATATATTCAGTTCTTACACATATATATTCCGTTCTTACACATATATATTCCGTTCTTACACTTATATATTCAGTTCTTACACATATATATTCACTTCTAACACATATATATTCAGTTCTTACACATATATATTCCGTTCTTACACATATATATTCCGTTCTTACACATATATATTCCGTTCTTACGCATATATATTCCGTTCTTACGCATATATATTCAGTTCTTACACATATATATTCAGTTATTACACATATGAATTTAGTTCTTACGCATATATATATATTCAGTTCTTACGCATATATATTCAGTTCTTACACATATATGTTCAGTTCTTACACATATATATTCCGTTCTTACACATATATATTCCGTTCTTACGCATATAAATTCAGTTCTTATACATATATATTCAGTTCTTACGCAAATATATTCAGTTCTTACACATATATATTCAGTTCTTACACATATATATTCAGTTCTTACACATATATATTCCGTTCTTACACATATATTCTGTTCTTACGCATATATATTCCGTTCTTTAGCATATATATTTAGTTTTACGCATATACATTCCGTTGTTACGCATATAAATTCAGTTCTTACACATATATATTCAGTTCTTACACATATATATTCAGTTCTTACACATATATATTCCGTTCTTACACATATATGTTCAGTTCTTACACATATATATTCCGTTCTTACACATATATATTCCGTTCTTACGCATATATATTCCGTTCTTACGCATATATATTCGGTTCTTACGCATATATATTCAGTTCTTACGCATATATATTCAGTTATTACACATATATATTCAGTTCTTACACATATATATTCAGTTCTTACACATATATATTCAGTTCTTACACATATATATTCCGTTCTTACACATATTGATTCCGTTCTTACACATATATATTCAGTTCTTACACATATATATTCATTTCTTACACATATATAGTCAGTTCTTAAACATATAAATTCCGTTCTTCCACATATATACACATATATATTCCGTTCTTACACATATATATTCCGTTCTTACACGTACATATTCCGTTCTTACACATATATATTCCGTTCTTACACATATATATTCAGTTATTACAAATATATATTCTCTTCTCACATATATATTCAGTTCTTACACATATATATTCCGTTCTTACATATATATACACATATATATTCCGTTCTTACACATATATATTCCGTTCTTACACGTACATATTCCGTTCTTACACATATATATTCCGTTCTTACACATATATATTCCGTTCTTAAGCATATATATTCAGTTCTTACACATATATATTCAGTTCTGACACATATATATTCACTTCTTACACATATATATTCAGTTCTTACACATATATATTCCGCTCTTACACATATATATTCCGTTCTTACACATATATATTTCGTTCTTACACATATATATTCCGTTCTTACACATATATATTCCGTTCTTACACATATATATTCCGTTCTTACGCATATATATTCAGTTCTTACACGTATATATTCAGTTCTTACACATATATATTCCGTTCTTACACATATATATTCCGTTCTTACACATATATATTCCGTTCTTACGCATATATATTCAGTTCTTACGCATATATATTCAGTTATTACACATATAAATTTAGTTCTTACTCATATATATTCAGTTCTTACGCATATATATTCAGTTCTTACGCATATATATTCAGTTCTTACACATATATGTTCAGTTCTTACACATATATATTCCTTTCTTACACATATATATTCCGTTCTTACGCATATATATTCAGTTCTTACACATATATATTCAGTTCTTACGCAAATATATTCAGTTCTTACACATATATATTCAGTTCTTACACATATATATTCAGTTCTTACACATATATATTCAGTTCTTACACATATATATTCCGTTCTTACACATATTTATTCCGTTCATACACATATATATTCCGTTCTTACACATATATATTCAGTTCTTACACATATATATTCACTTCTTACACATATATATTCAGTTCTTACGCATATATATTCATTTCTTACGCATTTATATTCAGTTCTTACTTATATATATTCATTTCTTACACATATATGTTCAGTTCTTACACATATATATTCCGTTCTTACACGTAGATATTCCGTTCTTACACATATATATTCCGTTCTTACACATATATATTCCGTTCTTACACATATATATTCAGTTCTTACACATATATATTCATTTCTTACACATATATATTCAGTTCTTAAACATATAAATTCCGTTCTTCCACATATATACACATATATATTCCGTTCTTACACATATATATTCCGTTCTTACACGTACATATTCCGTTCTTACACATATATATTCCGTTCTTACACATATATATTCAGTTATTACAAATATATATTCTCTTCTTACACATATATATTCAGTTCTTACACATATATATTCCGTTCTTACACATATATACTCATATATATTCCGTTCTTACACATATATATTCCGTTCGTAGACGTACATATTCCGTTCTTAGACGTACATATTCCGTTCTTACACATATATATTCCGTTCTTAAGCATATGTATTCAGTTCTTAAGCATATGTATTCAGTTCTTACACATATATATTTAGTTCTTACACATATATATTCCGTTCTTACACATATATATTCCGTTCTTACACATATATATTCCGTTCTTACACATATATATTCAGTTCTTACACATATATATTCAGTTCTTACACATATATATTCACTTCTTACACACATATATTCATTTCTTACACATATATATTCCGTTCTTACACATATATATTCTGTTCTTACACATATATATTCCGTTCTTACACATATATATTCCGTTCTTACACATATATATTCCGTTCTTACACATATATATTCCGTTCTTACGCATATATATTCAGTTCTTACACATATATATTTAGTTCTTACACATATATATTCCGTTCTTACACATATATATTCCGTTCTTACACATATATATTCCGTTCTTACACATATATATTCCGTTCTTACGCATATATATTCAGTTATTACACGTATATATTCAGTTCTTACACATATATATTCCGTTCTTACACATATATATTCCGTTCTTACACATATATATTCCGTTCTTACGCATATATATTCAGTTCTTACGCATATATATTCAGTTATTACACATATAAATTTAGTTCTTACGCATATATATTCAGTTCTTACGCATATATATTCAGTTCTTACGCCTATATATTCA
>JAWPHD010026624.1:0-12211 GCA_037043455.1 Cyrtodaria siliqua | reverse complement strand
ATATAGTCGGGGTCGACATTTTACAGAAAGATAAACAAAGTGGAAATACAAGAAACGTACCTTAATAACCCTCTCCGGAACGGTGTGAATATTGAAATTCCTAAAATCGCTTCTTGTCCTTGAATTCAGGCCTATACTCTGATGGGTCATCCATTACAACCCGTACATCGGAACTGCGGCTCATACTTGCTCCGTCAAAGTATGTTTTCCTAGTATAGAGGTTTATTTTAGGCTTTGCGAGCTTACGTTTGTCGCTAACATAGGTTAAACTTGAACTACTGCCTAATACTGATAAATCGTATCGTCCGAAGACTAAATTAGTACAAATACATGAAACGTGCGGATATAGGGTGGGTACGGCCACCTACATTCAGCAAGGCTTAACAGTATTTCGCGTTTATACAGTGATCAACGTACATGTATTATATATAATCTCCTTTGAAAAACTGTAAAGATCAGCCGAACAATCTACACATGCTGGCGAACTTGAACGTTTTCAATGTGTCTATCGGGTTCACTTACGTCGTTAGTTTATTGTCAAGTCGAAACAACCCGTTGTGTGATATCATACTAACTGTAGATCCGCAACTAGACGTGCTTATCATTGAACCGCCCAAGTCCATTATGAGATCAACGCCTCGCGTCACAAACTGTTGTAAATATGCCCGTCTATCAGTGTTGTTTAATATCCATGACAACGGACGTTTTCATATCACCGAAATGACGGAGTTAAATATCCGTAACAAAAGCTGTTTCGTTTCACCGAGAATAACGGGAGTATAATATCCGTTACAAAAGCTGTTTCATTTCACCGAAATACGGAGTTTAATATCCATAACAAAAGCGTGTTCATTTCACCGAAATAACACAGCCTGATACTGTTTATGTTGCTTGCTGCAATGTTTAAGTTTTAGACTTTATTCGGTTAATGGAAATTCTAACTACTGTTACGATCACTGACCGTATTTGTCACTCGTTGTGTGTTTTCGACCGCTATTTCTGACCATCGTTTATGAAGTGTTAGATAAGCATTTTTGAACTGATAAGAGAATCTGACAAACAGTGCAATGTGTTAACGACCAACACAGTTTAATGAACATTTCTCATTAGCTTCAGTGTCGTTTTCATCACATTATTGAGGATGGTCACTGGAAATTCGTCTTATGTATTTGCACAGGTGTATAATTGAAAATAACACCTGTCAGCAATAAATGGTGTACTGCCAGTTATTGGAAGTAAGCGTATGGGTCATTGGCTGACAGCTGAGATATGGACATGCTACAAAAACAATAGCGTATGATCTCATGCTCGTTGGTTTTAGTCCATAGGCCAGAAGGTTGGTCTGTACCATCTCAAACCTAAAAATAAAAGCAATAACGTTTAAAGTGCAAGAATATACGCGTGATACAACGTGTGTTTATCTCCTCATTTTCTATAAAAATGTATATTAATATCCACTTTTTATTAGAGTATCATTCAAATATGCAAATGTCTTTACTAGCAAAGTCATAAACTGGTAATTTATTGCAATTATTAGTAGTACTAACTGGAATAACACCTGGTGCATTTATTGAGCAACTGGCGTGTTTGTTATTTGGCAGATGGTCAATATTTGACTTTATTTTGTATATACAAATACTATATACAAAGGACTATGGCACACGAAACCAAACCAGGGTCTAATGTCTGTATAAGAAAATCATAGGAAAATCTCTAAAATATGGTTATATATGGAATGCCCAATTTTGCCCCGTTATTAGAAATAGTATTCTCTGCATTGAGTTTATTTTTTTATTTTTAGCCGGATTGCGTAGCTAATCCAGGCTGATAGTTTGGCGATTCCGTCCGTCTGTATGTCTGTCTGTCCGTCGCGTCCGTCCGTCCGTATGGCCGTCTACACGTTTTGACGTTTTGGTTAAAGTCTTTGGTTAAGGTTTTTGTTTTTCCTGATTTCTCAAAAACGAATTTGTCGGAAAGCTTGGACACTTCGCACACATATTCGTTGTCGATTACAGCACTGTTATATGACAAGAAGCATAACTCGGTTGTCATGCAATTTATTTGAATATACCCCCGCCCACAACCACCACCACCACCACTTTTTACTTACATTTTCAGTTAATTGGTGAATTCGCTATCCGGGCGTTTGTACCACTGTTGGCGCTTCACTGGTTATACTGCTAGCCATGACGTATCATCATTTCAATAATATAGAAATCCGCACTTTATTGTTTGAGCGCTTCACAGTTGTTTTCTCAATAATTAAGTTCATGTTAATCATTTTACCAAACCAAACAATGATTCTACTTTATTTTATCAATTTATAACAGACGGGGTGAAACAAATAAGCATTGAAATTAGAAATAAATAGGTTTCAAAATACTATACTCTTTTCAAATCCCAACACAAATTCATACTTGTGCTCAAAACATGCTCACAATTGCCGTAGACATTAATCGATTAACCCCTTGCGCAATTCCGGAAAAGTCTCTGCGCATTCTGAATTCGTCAGGCATTTTAAGAACTTTCATGTGGAGCGCTGTGGTCCTAGTTGTAGAGCCTTGGATCAATGATCAAAACGTCGTGGGTTCGATCCCCGCCATTACCATATAGTGTTGTGTCCCCTATGATAATGCATTTGCTGGCACAAGAGGGATTAACTCTAATGTAGATGGAACCAGTATAGCAATAATTATTTCAGAAGTTAGCTCAAGATTGGACCACTGACAACAGAAACTGTTGAATTTTTTTTTAAAGAAGCTAGATATAACAATCTAACAGGAAACGAAGCATTTAAAGACGACAGGCAACCCACAAACACACACAGAAACCAAAGAACCACTTTAAAACTGAATAAAGGCCAATAAGACATCACAAACACAAAAGAGTTGACAATAGGGCTACCGCCTTGGAACGGTCAGTGGCAAAACAGGCCGCTGGGGGTTTTTAAACCGGGTTCTAAGGTGCACCAAGACCTCACACTTACCCTACTGTCATCCCAATAAAACGGACAGTGTAATAAAAGAAATCCCCGCAATGAATTATTCTCTAACCAATACGGCAGCATTAATAGGAAATATAGAGTAAAACACAAAGATGCTCGTGTTTATATAAATACAAAAAAGGCCTAGAAAGCCCCAAAGAAGGTAGCTCAATGAAGAATTCCCCTTGTCGAATTTATAGTTCAAGGTATGTCAGACAACTGTTGTAAATGCATTTCGGTACCATGGTTGCTTTGATTCTGCTTAAAACACATACTTATGAGAATTATTAGAACAGTAAAGATCGACCATCGCAGCTTACCATCGACCATCGCATCTTAACCATCGATAGTCGATGGTAAGATGCGATGGTAAGATGGCCCTAACAGGACATCGTAATGTATCATGTTGATCGTTTAAATAAGTTTAATTTAATACCTTTTGATCTTAGTCTTTCCGTTCAAAATACCCTGACGTCATCAAAAATACCCTGACGTCATCAAAAATACCCTGACGTCATCAAGAGCGGTGCACCTGACTAAGATCATCTGAGATGCTTGCTTGTTTTCACGATGTCAGAGGAAGTGTCGATTCTTACGGATGGCGGGAGTCGTACAGTACTGGTTCTACCCAGGAAAAGCGGTGGTTTGCCTTCACCACAAAAAATCGACCGTCATAATATAACCTTACATGTGTTGAAAATGACGTAAACGACCATACAAACAAACAAACCAGATGTCAGATTTCAGATATTTTATTAAATAATTCATGGCTCTTTAAGGGCATGTGACTGACAACATAAAAAGAAAATATATACAGATCACAAAGCAATGTGAACAAACAGAAATTAAAAACGCTATAACATGAGGCAATATGGATTGAGAATAATTAACATTTATACTTATTATTTGCATGCCTTTCAAATAGATATACAAAATATATAGTTAGTTTAACAACGTGTTTCTTATCCTGATTATTCATGAGGAGATCATACTTAACAGAAGTGTGGATGTTTTGTATGTAATAAGAGTTTATATATTTTCCTCTTTCTGCATTAAAATGACTACAATGGAACAAATAATGGAATTCATCACCTAACAAGTTCGGAATTGCACAAATGACAAAGGTCTTAAAACTTCTTTCGAATGTTTCTGATATCTGGTAACTTATGATTAACACATCTAAATTTACAGAGTACATTTGCAAGATTAAAAAGGATATGTAATAAAATATGTTTCACAAGCAGGATATGTTTGTACATGCGATAATTTAGACATTTGCTAAAAATTTGAACATCATTATTCCAGTTTTGGCAGATCTGATCATGTAGTCACGATTTAACGATCGTTCTAAACACACTTGGTAAATGAGGATTTTGATCCAACCAATAATTCAGCAAGCCCATATTATTAAAGTATTATCAACATAATCAATCGAAGGTAATTTACCCTTTTCATTAACATACAATGAATAAGATGTATACCAATAATTAGGACACTACATTTAATTGCAGTGAAGACTAGTCAAGACCTTTTGTACATTCGCAACATTCGTACACTACTTCGCGCATTACTCGAATGTATTTGGTCTTGATCAGCTTTGACGCTTGAATGTAAATACAAACATCCTGACCCTTTATGCAGGAAAAAAATTGAAACCGGAAACGCATGTCCGTAATTTTTTATTTCTATTATAATATGTATGACCATCACATTGAGTACGCCGATATAATGATGACGTTTCCCCTCTTTATTTATTAATTTACTTGCCTTACTGCCGCTCTTGTATATCTTCGATAGCAGGTGCATCTAGATAACCAATTAGAAACGTTATCATAATCTCGGTAAAAGTCAAACCTTTTACTAGGAAGAACTGTTTTAGACGTTTGTCTTGAAAACAAGCAATCATCGCAGATGATCTAGACTAGCACCTGACGGGATAGGAATGTACTGCCGAGATAAGATTTTATCTCTGGCACCCTGTTTCTCCGGCAGAATTAGAGAATGTGAGTGTATACCGTTTTGGCGCTAACTTTCTTTCTACGTGCTATAGCACACAATTGGTAGCAGGATCAAGATTTGATCTATTCTCCAAACCCTTAAAAAGGAGCAAGCTGCTTTAATACCTGTTTGTAGATTGTTACTATTTTAGACTGGTTTTCCAATAGTGGACATTGTGTTTTATTATGTTAATCTGGTAGTGTAAGCTACAGTTTGGCGGGAAATTTGATCATGTGACTTGTTGCTGTTGGGTAAGTTCTGGGCAGTTGACAGCCATCTTTAATAGGGAAAAGTCATGTTGGAAAGTTATGAAAGTTTTCCTGAATTTATACATTCTTGAAAATGGTTGGTAGTGGTTGACTGAGTTTAAAGGATGGATTACTGATTTGCTGAGGTTGGTATAGAGCTGGTTATGAAATGAATTGTGGAATTGTTCAAGTCGCGCAGATTGGTTTGATTCGGATCAGGTTATCTTATGTTTTCGCGCAATTCAGTAAAGTGATTTGAGATCGCGCAGGATTGATATTTCCTTTCTTGCTAACACTTTGCATGAACATGTTTTGCACTTTCATTTACAGCGCTAACCATCACAACACTGTGACAGAGATAGGATGGCCATTGATTGACACAACACTATTGTACACACAGGACTTGTTCCATAACGCTGTAAGTGTATATTTTAGTTGTAAAAGATTATTATTTTACAAGGGAAACATAATAATCTTTGTTGTAATTTTATTAAGCTAGGCCACCTATGCACAACATGACCTAGTCAATGATACTATGACTATAATAATATATGAGTATTGTAAATATTAAAACTGACTACGATATATTATTATATGATTTAATTAATGTAATAACTTGTAATTGTTTTAATTGGGTTCATATATATTCATATAAAGTTTAATACATGATTGCTTAGGAACTTAATTTATGTATTTACAGCGTCCGATGATGTATTAGATGATGTGTAATACGATGTTCTACCTATATATATATTGTCATAAACTGTATGTTCTTCCGAACCCTAAATAAATTCTGTGAAAACATATCCACTGAGTTAGTTGGACACTATCATCTTTGGGCGACAAACCCAGATATTTTACACAATCAATTTTGATCACGTTAGCCTCGTTTTCGAGGATGATTTTACGAGCTTTATGTATCACTGATTAACACTGAAGTTCAGAGAGATCTTTAACGTGCACAGGGTATTGCTCTCCCTGCACACGGGATCGACGGCTTTACATCCCCTCTGAAGGGATGACATTCAGTCACGTGACCGCACCGGGAATCGAACGTGACTCCTGGGACGAGAGTCAAGTATGCTAACTACTCGGCCACCTAAATCACCATAAGATTTATGAAACTCGTTATGATTATTTTAAATTTTAACTCGCCAAAAGAATGGTTAAAATTTAAATGATTCATAATTCATTTCATAAATAGTATATAAAATGGGAACTCGGTTAAGATCCTACATGTCATGTTAGGTAGTTATTTTGTTCTAAAATTAATTATAGATCAATAATAGCGCAAATAAATTAAAATTTCGAATATGTTGTAAACTATACATAAGCCAACTAACGATTCGCTGTATTGTGTGAACAAGATTTGTCAAATAGCTTGCCTTTTAAAAGGGACCCACGGTAATCTAGGCTTGTCAAAACTTTTTAACACAAAATCCCGAGATTTTAAAATGTTAAGAGTTAAGCGCGTGAAGAATATTTTAAAATGGAAAACTGAAGCGCGTGACTTGATTTTCGCATTTTTGTTTTTAAGCGCAATTTATATTATTTATGCAATTACTAAAACTTGATATCTGGTTTGATAGTTATAAAAAATAATAGATAAGTACACGTTAACGAGCACAAAAATAGTTTGTGTTAAGGAGGACTGCGTAATTCGATTCGAAAGACTGGTTTAATTTCTACCACAACTGTTTTTCATGAAAATACATTTACTTTTCTACACAGATGCGTGCTAAATCCAAATGCAAAGTATTTATAACTTAAACAAATAAGCATCGTACGAAGCAGCAACTGTTTATATGTATAGTGATACCACACACAAGGAGTTGCTAGTTCCCCATACTTGCTATTTTAATTAGCTTGACGTGCTAAAAAAAAAAAAAAATGTGCGAAAATCTAGTCGCGCGCTTCAAATTTCCATTTAAAAATGTTCTTCGCACGCTTTAACTCTAAAACTTTAACTTTAAACGTTTTTACAGGCCTGTATCACCCTCGCATCAATAAGAAATTATGTGACACATTGTTGTCTTTGGAGATTATCATACAAAGTATCTAACCCTAAATACAATAGGCTCGTAATTACGTGCACGTGAATTTCGTGCATGTTTTTGTCCAATATCCGTTTACGAGTCATGTAAACCACATGCTCTAAACATTTCACAAACGCGTCGCTGAACTTTGATTTTAAAATCAAAATGGACGTATCTTGTTGATTTTTCAGATAGTTTTAGTGATAGGATCAGATAGTTTTAGTGATAGGATTTACCGTCTTTACCTGATGCCACTCTGAGGTGAGTTATTGTTTCGTTAAGCTACTAGATACTGTAGTAGATTTGGCCTTGGTCAGTTACAGTATAATTAAGCTTACCATAAAGGGAGGTAATATCTAACATTATTTCACTTGCCTATGACATGCTAGAGGTTATCATTGATGATTTCATGCATTGTTTCTGTCTTTATTTAAAGGGTATACATCATTTACTGATTTACTCGCTATGATATTTGTTTGAAGTATAATACTTAGTGCCGTTTGCTTTATATTAGTACCAGCTGTATATACTTTAATTTTCCTAATCATGATTGGCAAGGATTACTGATAAGTAAGTGCCCTCAGGACGCCGTTAGGTGTCATATAAGGTTAGATCTGTCTTACTTGAATATTATATTAATTAAATTTAGCAGGAGATAACATCGTTAGATGTTCCTGAGAAAACTCAACATTAGATACAGGAGATAACATCGTTAGATGTTCCTGTTAAGGCATGAGAGAATAAGCTATGACATAATTGTAGATTCCTGTTGATTAAAATAAGTAAATAGTATTAGTATCTTTATAGAGTATATTTTGAGATTAACTTGGATAATAAAATTTATGTTGAACACATCTGCGATTTTGTTTATTCCTGCCCGTTGTTTATTCCCGACCGCCTAAACAATCCACACCCCGTGTACGAATCTGGGGAGAAGTAGCCTCTCTCGTGGGATATAGCACTACCAGGTTAGGTTACATCTTAAGTGATCGGGCGTGGTACTGTTTATGCCTGATATAACTGGTCGCAGACCCGTAATATCAGATTGTTCGTCGCACAGACATACACATACATACAAATACTACCAATAACATTGCTTTGCCCGGTTGCTCATAAGCGACTAGACAAGGTCCTGTTTATGCTGAGCATAACTTGTCTTAGACTGGTAATGCTAATTCGCTTGTTGTCTAATCACGCACTCATTCACACACTCAAAACGGCTACATTTGGCGCTGCGAGCAGGGTGTGGAAATTGTTAAGGCTAAAGGAAAACGATAAATTTGCAGATGTATTCAGCTTAGTATTAATTCATTAAGGTTAGTATTGAATAGGATCAAATAAGGTATTTCAGCTGTTTAGCTAATAAGGAATTAGGGTCGATATGGATGCATTTGACTTTCAAGCCGCGTGCAACAGTGCACTTCCATGCCATGTTCCTATGACAAATTCATGTCTATAGAGACTGTATCCCCTCCTGTATATAATGGTACTGGTAAGTGGCATACTTTTATTTTTAAATTTGAATTAGTTTCTGATTTAAATCAGTGGGGTGATGAGACAAAATGCAAACGATTATTGATATGTCTCGAGGGCATCCCGCTTGAGTTTGCAGAAACTCTCCAAGTTAGGCAAATTAAAGACTATGACTTGCTTAAGACAGCTCTAGCACAAAGGTTCGGAACCACATATAATGAGTATTCATACAGGGATCAATTCAAATCAAGGCATCGCCAAGAAAATGAAACTTTGGACGAATACTTGCAAAATCTGCAAAGTTTGTCCGAGAAAGCGTATCCTGATGATAGAGGCAAAATATATTACAGTTTAGTCTGTGGACAATTTATTGATGGTTTAAGCAGTAGGGAATTCAGAATGTATTTGAAATTAGAAATGTCCAAATGTCATGAAAGTGGTAGTAACAGGTTATGTTATTTGATTCGTCTTGCAAACATGTACGAAGCTATCTCCGAAGACGAATACAATAGGAAGCCCACATATGATCAGGCTGCCGCACATCATAGTGGGGGCCATCGCTCACAAATGTGGCCTGGGCATCATGTGGTTCATAGAGATATAGAAGGGCAGGGTAAACAAAGCTACGAAAGTTGGCAAGTGCCGAGACAAATATTGTGTCAATCGTGTGAACAGGTGGGACATGTCGCGTCGCGATGTCCACTTAAAATAACAACTGAGGTTAAAAGCACGTCTGGTAGTGTGTCCTTTAATGTGGAGTCTGAACACAACCCACAAGGCCATGAAACTTTAAGCAAGGGTTTGTTTGTAGATACACCAGGGTTGGCAATGGGGGATGTTCAAGAAAACCAGACAAATATGATGGTCAGTGTTAACTCCCAGGGAGACCAAACTGAAAGTATGGTTTGTACAGATCAGTTACATGTTAGTGATAGTTTAGGGTACACTTCTAGTCCTTTGACAGAGTATAGTTTCGAGGAAGCTGACCTCATTGATTTTAATACCATTTGTCTTGCTCCAGTGGTAAATATGCCCATATTTGAACAAGTAACAGTGAATGACTACTGCTCAGAAGAGAATGTCAATGAGATTTGTGGCTCTCCCATAACAACTGAATTTCTTCACCCAGCTCAATGTCAGATCAAAATTCATACTTCCCGGGTACCAGAGAATGACTCCCTCCCTATTGATTCAGTGTTGACAGAATCTGGCATTACAATTCAAAGTACCAGAAGTACTGAGGAATGTTTGTACACTGATACCGTATTTCTTGGTACTTCATTTTGCGACAGGAATATTTCCGAGTTATGCATAGCAGATTTCATACATGCATGTTCATTTCTTAGTGATGTAGTTCAGATGCAGGTGGACAATGGGTCTATGTCAGCCTGCAAGTTAATAGCAGATCTTGGGAAAATGGAGATAGACAAACTACTCCAGTTTATCATGTGGTTTCATGCCATTTTTATCTTGTTAGGTATCCTATCTCTGCCAAAATTGCAACATCAAGCTGCGAAAGTGATGAACATGCAGTCTTTTCAAAATAGCATACTGATGTGGGACTGCAATCTTAAAGGTCAAACAGAAGCCATTTTTGCTTAAAATCGTTTATTTTAAGGTCAGCAATTTTTGTTTTGAGTTACAGTATTTATGAATTAGATATTCAGAGGCTGCTTCATACATTTATGTTTTAGTTTAATAAATTTGTGCACATTTTCAAATAATTTTCTGAGAAAGGACAATTTAGAGAGTGTATTAATTTAACGACTGTTGTGTTAATGCAAATGGAGACTGTTACAAGTGTTATTGCAAATAGAGACTGTTATGTAAGTGAAAGTTAATAGAGATGTTTTAGTGATTTAATTCAGAGATTTATTAAGTAGATATTAAATAGAGACTGTGGTAGAGACTTTGAAATTGAAGTCAGTTTAAAGGACTTGTTCCGGGAGAACAGCTCAATTTGATGTGATGTACAAGCAACGCGCAGTGTGACTTGTTCATGAACTTTTCAGGTGAATTTTGAGCAAATACTGAGACCTTGAGTTTGCACAATACGTTTAGTTGTGCTACTGGCCTGCGAAAAACAAACTATCTGATGGACTATATCTGATGAAAATATAAGTGTTGCTGTTGGATCTTGATTGTCTGAATGTATTTAGAAACTATGGACTTTGAGATGAAAGCCAATTACATATTGATGAAGCCTATGTATATTTGATATGATAGACTTCTAGTTGTTAAAATGGTTCTCGTTTTGTGATGATACATTCGTAAGCAATACACTACCACGGACATCCAGTAATAGAAGTGATTTTAACAATAAACACTCTAAATGTGTGAAATTAGAGGTTGTAAATAGAACATAGACATTGTATCTGAGATGTGCAAAAGTGCAATGGACTGTTGTATATGCGTAAATCAAACCGTATGAATGCAGTTATAATGAAATAGACTACGTAGAGAGTTTGAATAACGTTTGCTTAATAGTGACCACAAATAGGCGTGAGGCTGCTGAATATGTGAATATAGACTGTGGTCGCTTCTGTCGACGAAACATCATGCTGTTAATTATCCTGCTTGGCGATACACCGATTAGGGGACAGTCAACACGGAGGTCCAGTTGACTCGAGTCAAACTCAGTATTGCTCAATCCGTCATACTTGAAAAACTGAACATGTTTACAAAACTTATTCCGAATGAAATAAAACGTTTCGTCCAGATGATCAACACGAAGAGTAGTGGCGTTTCGTAGCGAGTGCAGAAGACTGTTTAATAGTTGAACTTTAGAGACTCTTTACTTGATAATGAATCTAGGACTTTCGAGGTGATATGGTTATAAATGTGAATATAGACTTCAAGTTAAACACTGTGCACAACTTAATGTTTAATGGCAGCATGTGCGTACTTGTGTTCGTTATTTCATATATGTACTTAAGTTTGGTTAAGTCTCGAATATAATGTGTTTTGATTCTGAAAAAAAAGTTATTGTTTCGTTAAGCTACTAGATACTGTAGTAGATTTGGCCTTGGTCAGTTACAGTATAATTAAGCTTACCATAAAGGGAGGTAATATCTAACATTATTTCACTTGCCTATGACATGCTAGAGGTTATCATTGATGATTTCATGCATTGTTTCTGTCTTTATTTAAAGGGT
Organism: Cyrtodaria siliqua; assembly: GCA_037043455.1. Lineage (NCBI taxonomy): Eukaryota > Metazoa > Mollusca > Bivalvia > Adapedonta > Hiatellidae > Cyrtodaria > Cyrtodaria siliqua. The sequence goes on along the minus strand of JAWPHD010026624.1, from coordinate 318 downwards.
ATACATCATTTACTGATTTACTCGCTATGATATTTTGTTTGAAGTATAATACTTAGTGCCGTTTTGCTTTATATTAGTACCAGCTGTATATACTTTAATTTTCCTAATCATGATTGGCAAGGATTACTGATAAGTAAGTGCCCTCAGGACGCCGTTAGGTGTCATATAAGGTTAGATCTGTCTTACTTGAATATTATATTAATTAAATTTAGCAGGAGATAACATCGTTAGATGTTCCTGAGAAAACTCAACATTAGATACAGGAGATAACATCGTTAGATGTTCCTGTTAAGGCATGAGAGAATAAGCTATGACATA
>JAWPHD010026623.1:0-12218 GCA_037043455.1 Cyrtodaria siliqua | reverse complement strand
GAATATATATGCGTAAGAACTGAATATATATGCGTAAGATCGGAATATATGTGTAAGAACTGAACATATATGCGTAAGAATTGAATATATATGCGTAAGAACTGAATATATGCGTAAGAACTGAATATATGGGTAAGAACTGAATATATATGTGTAAGAACTGAATATATTTGTGTAAGAACTGCATATATATGTGTAAGAACTGAATATATATGCGTTAGAACGGAATATATATGTGTAAGAACTGAATATATATGTGTAAGAACTGAATATATATGTGTAAGAGCTAAATATATATGTGTAAGAACTGAATATATATGCGTAAGAACTGAATATATATGCGTAAGATCGGAATATATGTGTAAGAACTGGACATATATGAGTAAGAATTGAATATATATGCGTAAGAACTGAATATATGTGTAAGAACTGAATATATGCGTAAAAACTGCATATATATGTGTAAGAACTGAATATATTTGTGTAAGAACTGAATATATAAGCGTAAGAACTGAATATATATGCGTAAGAACTGAATATATATGCGTTAGAACGGAATATATATGCGTAAGAACGGAATATATATGTGTAAGAACGGAATATATTTGTGTAAGAACTGAATATATATGTGTAAGAACTGAATATATATGCGTAAGAACGGAATATATATGTGTAAGAACTGAATATATATGTGTAAGAACTGAATATATATGTGTAAGAACTGAATATATATGTGTAAGAACTGAATATATATGTGTTAGAACGGAATATATATGTGTAAGAACTGAATATATATGCGTAAGAACGGAATATATATGTGTAAGAACTGAATATATATGTGTAAGAACTGAATATATATGTGTTAGAACTGAATATATATGTGTAAAAACTGAATATATATGTGTAAGAACTGAATATATATGCGTAAGAGCTGAATATATATGTGTAAGAACTGAATATATATGCGTAAGAACTGAATATATATGCGTAAGATCGGAATATATGTGTAAGAACTGAACATATATGCGTAAGAATTGAATATATATGCGTAACAACTAAATATATGCGTAAGAACTGAATATATGCGTAAGAACTGAATATATATGTGTAAGAACTGAATATATTTGTGTAAGAACTGCATATATATGTGTAAAAACTGAATATATATGCGTAAGAAAGGAATATATATGTGTAAGAACTGAATATATTTGTGTAAGAACTGAAAATATATGTGTAAGAACGGAATATATATGCGTATGAACGGAATATATGTGTGTAAGAGCTGAATATATATGTGTAAGAACTGAATATATATGTGTAAGAACTGAATATATATGTGTAAGAACTTGATATATATGTGTAAGAGCTGAATATATATGTGTAAGTACTGAATATATATGCGTAAGAACTGAATATATATATGCGTAAGATCGGAATATATGTGTAAGAACTGAACATATATGCGTAAGAATTGAATATATATGCTTAAGAACTGAATATATGCGTAAGAACTGAATATATGCGTAAGAACTGAATATATATGTGTAAGAACTGAATATATTTGTGTAAGAACTGCATATATATGTGTAAGAACTGAATATATATGCGTAAGAGCGGAATATATATGTGTAAGAACTGAATATTTATGTGTAAGAACTGAATATATATGTGTAAGAGCTAAATATATATGTGTAAGAACTGAATATATATGCGTAAGAACTGAATATATATGCGTAAGATCGGAATATATGTGTAAGAACTGGACATATATGCGTAAGAATTGAATATATATGCGTAAGAACTGAATATATGTGTAAGAACTGAATATATGCGTAAAAACTGCATATATATGTGTAAGAACTGAATATATTTGTGTAAGAACTGAATATATATGCGTAAGAACTGAATATGTATGCGTAAGAACTGAATATATATGCGTTAGAACGGAATACATATGCGTAAGAACGGAATATATATGTGTAAGAACGGAATATATTTGTGTAAGAACTGAATATATATGTGTAAGAACTGAAGATATATGCGTAAGAACGGAATATATATGTGTAAGAACTGAATATATATGTGTAAGAACTGAATATATATGTGTAAGAACTGAATATATATGTGTTAGAACGGAATATATATGTGTAAGAACTGAATATATATGCGTAAGAACGGAATATATATGTGTAAGAACTGAATATATATGTGTAAGAACTGAATATATATGTGTTAGAACTGAATATATATGTGTAAGAACTGAATATATATGTGTAAGAACTGAATATATATGCGTAAGAGCTGAATATATTTGTGTAAGAACTGAATATATATGCGTAAGAACTGAATATATATGCGTAAGATCGGAATATATGTGTAAGAACTGAACATATATGCGTAAGAATTGAATATATATGCGTAAGAACTGAATATATGCGTAAGAACTGAATATATGCGTATGAACTGAATATATATGTGTAAGACCTGAATATATTTGTGTAAGAACTGCATATATATGTGTAAGAACTGAACATATATGTGTAAGAACTGAATATATTTGTGTAAGAACTGAACATATATGTGTAAGAACTGAATATATATGCGTAAGAACGGAATATATATGTGTAAGAGCTGAATATATATGTGTAAGAACTGAATATATGCGTACAAACTGAATATATATGTGTAAGAACTGAATATATTTGTGTAAGAACTGCATATATATGTGTAAGAACTGAATATATATGCGTTAGAACGGTATATATATGTGTAAGAACTGAATATATATGTATAAGAACTGAATATATATGTGTAAGAACTGAATATATATGTGTAAGTACTGCATATATATGTGTAAGAACTAAATATATATGCGTAAGAACTGAATATATATGTGTAAGAACTGAATATATATGTATAAGAACTGAATATATATGTGTAAAAACGGAATATATATGTGTAAGAACTGAATATATATGTGTAAGAACTGAATATATATGTGTTAGAACGGAATATATATGCGTAAGAACGGAATATATATGCTTAAGAACGGAATATATATGTGTAAGAACTGAATATATATGTATAACAACTGAATGTATATGTGTAAGAACTGAATATATATGTGTAAGAACTGAATATATGCATAAGAACGGAATATATGCGTAAAAACTGAATATATATGTGTACTAACTGAATATATATGTGTTAGAAATGAATATATATGTGTAAGAACTGAATATATATGTGTAAGAACTGAATATATATGTGTAAGAGCTGAATATATATGCGTAAGAACTGAATATATTTGTGTAAGAACTGCATATATATGTGTAAGAACTGAATATATATGCGTAAAAACTGAATATATGCGTAAGAACTGAATATATGCGTAAGAACTGAATATATATGTGTAAGAACTGAATATATATGCGTCAGAACAGAATATATATGTGTAAGAACTGAATATATATGTGTTAGAACGAAATATATATGTGTAAGAACTGAAAATATATGTGTAAGAACTGAATATATATGTGTAAGAGCTAAATATATATGTGTAAGAACTGAATATATATGCGTAAAAACTGAATATATATGCGTAAGATCGGAATATATGTGTAAGAACTGGACATATATGCGTACGAATTGAATATATATGCGTAAGAACTGAATATATGTGTAAGAACTGAATATATATGCGTAAAAACGGTATATATATGTGTAAGAACTGAATATATATGTATAAGAACTGAATATATATGTGTAAGAACTGAATATATTTGTGTAAGAACTGCATATATATGTGTAAGAATTGAATATATATGCGTAAGAACGGAATATATATGTGTAAGAACTGAATTTATATGCTTAAGAACGGAATATATATGCGTAAGAACTGAATATATATGTGTAAGAACTGAATATATATGTGTAAGAACTGAATATATATGAGTAAGAACGGAATATATATGTGTAAGACCTGAATATATATGTATAAGAACTGAATACATATGTGTAAGAACGGAATATATATATGTGTAAGAACTGAATATATGCGTAAGAACTGAATATATGCGTAAGCACTGAATATATATGTGTAAGAACTGAATATATATGTGTAAGAACTGAATATATATGCGTAAGAACGGAATATATATGTGTAAGAACTGAATATATATGTGTAAGAACTGAATATATATGTGTTAGAACGGAATATATATGTGTAAGAACTGAATATATATGTGTAAGAACTGAATATATGTGTGTAAGAGCTGAATATACATGTGTAAGAACTGAATATATATGAGTAAGAACTGAATATATATGCGTAAGATCGGAATATATGTGTAAGAACTGAACATATATGCGTAAGAATTGAATATATATGCGTAAGAACTGAATATATGCGTAAGAACTGAATATATGCGTAAGAACTGAATATATATATGTAAGAACTGAATATATTTGTGTAAGAACTGCATATATATGTGTAAGAACTGAATATATATGTGTAAGAACTGAATATATATGTGTAAGAACTGAATATATATGTGTTAGAACGGAATATATATGTGTAAGAACTGAATATATATATGCGTAAGAACGGAATATATATGTGTAAGAACTGAATATATATGTGTAAAAACTGAATATATATGTGTTAGAACTGAATATATATGTGTAAGAACTGAATATATATGTGTAAGAACTGAATATATATGTGTAAGAGCTGAATATATATGTGTAAGAACTGAATATATATGCGTAACAACTGAATATATATGCGTAAGATCGGAATATATGTGTAAGAACTGAACATATATGCGTAAGAATTGAATATATATGCGTAAGAACTGAATATATGCGTAAGAACTGAATATATGCGTAAAAACTGAATATATATGCGTAAGACCTGAACATATTTGTGTAAGAACTGCATATATGTGTAAAAACTGAATATATATGCGTAAGAACGGAATATATATGTGTAAGAACTGAATATATATGTGTAAGAACTGAATATATATGTGTTAGAACGGAATATATATGAATAAGAACTCAATATATTTGTGTAAGAACTGAATATATATGTGTAAGAACTGAATATATATGCGTAAGAACGGAATATATATGTGTAAGAACTGAATATATATGTGTAAGAACTGAATATATGCGTAAGAACTGAATATATATGTGTAAGAACTGAATATATTTGTGTAAGAACTGAATATATATGTGTAAGAACTGAATATATATGCGTAAGAACTGAATATATATGCGTAAGAACTGAATATATATGCGTTAGAACGGAATATATATGCGTAAGAACGGAATATATATGTGTAAGAACTGAATATATTTGTGTAAGAACTGAATATATATGTGTAAGAACTAAATATATATGCGTAAGAACGGAATATATATGTGTAAGAACTGAATATATATGTGTTAGAACTGAATATATATGTGTAAGAACTGAATATATATGCGTCAGAACTGAATATATATACGTAAGAACTGAATATATATTCGAAAGAACTGAATATATATGCGTAACAACTGAATATATTTGCGTAAGAACTGAATATATATGAGTAAGAACTGAATATATTTTGTAAGAACTGCATATATATGTGTAAGAACTGAATATATGCGTAAGAACGGAATATATATGTGTAAGAACGGAATATATATGTGTAAGAACTGAATATATATGTGTAAGAACGGAATATATATGTGTAAGAACTGAATATATATGTGTAACAGCTGAATATATATGTGTAAGAACTGAATATAAATGCGTAAGAACTGCATATATATGCGTAAGATCGGAATGTATTTGTAAGTACTGAACATATATGCGTAAGAATTGAATATATATGCGTAAGAACTGAATATATGCGTAAGAACTGAATATATGCGTAAGAACTGAATATATATGTGTAAGAACTGAATATATTTGTGTAAGAACTGAATATATATGTGTAAGAACTGAATATATATGTGTAAGAACTGAATATATATGTGTTAGAACGGAATATATATGTGTAAGAACTGAATACATATGCGTAAGAACTGAATATGTATGTGTAAGAACTGAATATATATCTGTAAGAACTGAATATATATGTGTTAGAACTGAATATATATGTGTAAGAACTGAATATATATGTTTAAGAACTGAATATATATATGTGTAAGAGCTGAATATATATGTGTAAGAACTGAATATATATGTGTAAGAACTGAATATATATGTGTTAGAACTGAATATATATGTGTAAGAGCTAAATATATATGTGTAAGAGCTGAATATATATGTGTAAGAACTGAATATATATATGTAAGAACTGAATATATATGTGTTAGAACTGAATATATATGTGTAAGAACTGAATATATATGTGTAAGAACTGAATATATATGTGTAAGAGCTGAATATATATGTGTAAGTACTGAATATATATGCGTAAGAACTGAATATATATGTGTAAGAACTGAATATATTTGTGTAAGAACTGAATATATATGTGTTAGAATGGAATATATATGCGTAAGAACTGAATATATATGTGTAAAAACTGAATATATATGTGTTAGAACTGAATATATTTGTGTAAGAACTGAATATATATGTGTAAGAACTGAATATATATGTGTAAGAGCTGAATATATATTTGTAAGAACTGAATATATATGCGTAACAACTGAATATATATGCGTAAGATCGGAATATATGTGTAAGAACTGAACATATATGCGTAAGAATTGAATATATATGCGTAAGAACTGAATATATGCGTAAGAACTGAATATATGAGTAAGAACTGAATATATATGCGTAAGACCTGAATATATTTGTGTAAGAACTGCATATATATGTGTAAAAACTGAATATATATGCGTAAGAACGGAATATATATGTGTAAGAACTGAATATATATGTGTAAGAACTGAATATATATGTGTTAGAACGGAATATATATGAATAAGAACTCAATATATATGTGTAAGAACTGAATATATATGTGTAAGAGCTAAACTATATATATGTAAGAACTGAATATATATGCGTAAGAACTGAATATATATGCGTAAGAACTGAATATATATGCGTTAGAACGGAATATATATGCGTAAGAACGGAATATATATGTGTAAGAACTGAATATATTTGTGTAAGAACTGAATATATATGTGTAAGAACTGAATATATATTCGTAAGAACGGAATATATATGTGTAAGAACTGAATATATATGTGTAAGAACTGAATATATGCGTAAGAACTGAATATATATGTGTAAGAACTGAATATATTTGTGTAAGAACTGAATATATATGTGTAAGAGCTGAATATATATGCGTAAGAACTGAATATATATGCGTAAGAACTGAATATATATGCGTTAGAACGGAATATATATGCGTAAGAACGGAATATATATGTGTAAGAACTGAATATATTTGTGTAAGAACTGAATATATATGTGTAAGAACTAAATATATATGCCTAAGAACGGAAGATATATGTGTAAGAACTGAATATATATGTGTTAGAACTGAATATATATGTATATAGAACTGAATATATAAGCGTCAGAACTGAATATATATACGTAAGAACTGAATATATATTCGAAAGAACTGAATATATATGCGTAACAACTGAATATATTTGCGTAAGAACTGAATATATATGTGTAAGAACTGAATATATTTGTGTAAGAACTGCATATATATGTGTAAGAACTGAATATATATGCGTAAGACGGAATATATATGTGTAAGAACGGAATATATATGTGTAAGAACTGAATATATATGTGTAAGAACTGAATATATATGTGTAAGAACTGAATATATATGTGTAAGAGCTGAATATATATGTGTAAGAACTGAATATAAATGCCTAAGAACTGCATATATATGCGTAAGATCGGAATGTATGTGTAAGTACTGAACATATATGCGTAAGAATTGAATATATATGCGTAAAAACTGATTATATGCGTAAGAACTGAATATATGCAGTAAGAACTGAATATATATGTGTAAGAACTGAATATATTTGTGTAAGAACTGCGTATATATGTGTAAGAATCTGAATATATATGTGTAAGAACTGAATATATATGTGTAAGAACTGAATATATATGTGTTAGAACGGAATATATATGTGTAAGAACTGAATACATATGCGTAAGAACGGAATATGTATGTGTAAGAACTGAATATATATTTGTAAAAACTGAATATATATGTGTTAGAACTGAATATATATGTGTAAGAACAGAATATATATGTGTAAGAACTGAATATATATGTGTAAGAGCTGAATATATATGTGTAAGAACTGAATATATATGTGTAAGAACTGAATATATATGTGTTAGAACTGAATATATATGTGAAGGAGCTGAATATATATGTGTAAGAGCTGAATATATATGTGTAAGAACTGAATATATATGTGTAAGAACTGAATATATATGTGTTAGAACTGAATATATATGTGTATAGAACTGAATATATATGTGTAAGAACTGAATATATATAGTGTAAGAGCTGAATATATATGTGTAAGTACTGAATATATATGCGTAAGAACTGAATATATATGTGTAAGAACTGAATTATATTTGTGTAAGAACTGAATATATATGTGTTAGAATGAAATATATATGCGTAAGAACGGAACTATATATGTTTTAGAACTGAATATATATGTGTAAGAACTGAATATATATGTGTAGAAACTGAATATATATTTGTAAGAACTGAAAATATATGATGTAAGAAACTGAATATATATGTGTAAGAGCTGAATATGTATGTGTAAGAACTGAATATATGGCGTAAGAACTGCATATATATGCGTAAGATCGGAATGCTATGTGAAAGAACTTGAACATATATGCGTAAGAATTGAATATATATGCGTAAGAACTGAATATATGCGTAAGAACTGAATATATGCGTAAGAACTGAATATATATGTGTAAGAACTGAATATATTTGTGTAAGAACTGCATATATATGTGTAAGAACTGAATATATATGTGTAAGAACTGAATATATATGTGTAAGAACTGAATATATAATGTGTTAGAACGGAATATAATATGTGTAAGAACTGAATACATATGCGTAAGAAAGGAATATATATGTAGTAAGAACTGAATATATATTTGTAAGAACTGAATATATAGGTGTTAGAACTGAATATATTTGTGTAAGAACTGCATATATATGTGTAAGAATTGAATATATATGCGTAAGAAACGGAATATATATGTGTAAGAACTATATATATATATGTAAGAACTGAATATATATGCGTAAGAACTGAATATATATGCGTAATAACTGAATATATATGCGTTAGAACTGAATTTATATGCTTAAGAACGGAATATATATAAGCGTAAGAACTGAATATATATGTGTAAGAACTGAATATATATGTGTAAGAACTGAATATATATGCGTAAAAACGGAATATATAATGAGTAAGAACTGAATATATATGTGTAAGAACTGAATATATATATGTGTTAGAACGAAATATATATGTGTAAGAAACTGAATATATATGTGTAAGAACTGAATATATATGTGTAAGAGCTGAATATACATGTGTAAGAACTGAATATATATGCGTTAGAACTGAATATATATGCGTAAGATCGGAATATATGTGTAAGAACTGAACATATATGCGTAAGAATTGAATATATATGCGTAAGAACGGAATATATATGTGTAAGAACTATATATATATATGTAAGAACTGAATATATATGCGTAAGAACTGAATATATATGCGTAATAACTGAATATATATGCGTTAGAACTGAATTTATATGCTTAAGAACGGAATATATAAGCGTAAGAACTGAATATATATGTGTAAGAACTGAATATATATGTGTAAGAACTGAATATATATGCGTAAAAACGGAATATATATGAGTAAGAACTGAATATATATGTGTAAGAACTGAATATATATGTGTTAGAACGAAATATATATGTGTAAGAACTGAATATATATGTGTAAGAACTGAATATATATGTGTAAGAGCTGAATATACATGTGTAAGAACTGAATATATATGCGTTAGAACTGAATATATATGCGTAAGACTCGGAATATATGTGTAAGAACTGAACATATATGCGTAAGAATTGAATATATATGCATAAGAACTGAATATATGCGTAAGAACTGAAATATATGCGTAAGAACTGAAATATATATGTGTAAGAACTGAATATATTTGTGTATGAACTGCATATATATGTGTAAGGAACTGAAATATATATGTGTAAGAACTGAATATATATGTGTAAGAACTGAATATATATGTGAAAGAACTGAATATATATGTGTTAGAAAGGGAATATATATGAATAAGAACTCAATATATATGTGTAAGAACTGAATATATATGTGTAAGAGCTAAATATATATATGTGTAAGAACTGAAATATATATGCGTAAGAACTGAATATATATGCGTAAGAACTGAATATATATGCGTCTAGAACGGAATAAATATGCGTACGAACGGAATATATATGTGTAAGAACTGAATATATATGCGTAAGAACGGAATATATATGTGTAAGAACTGAATATATATGTGTAAGAACTGAATATATGCATAAGAACTGAATATATATGTGTAAGAACTGAATAAATATGTGTAAGAACTGAATATATATGCGTAAGAACTGAATATATATGCGTAAGAACTTAATATATATGCGTTAGAACGGAATATATATGCTCAAGAACGGAAATATATATGTGTAAGAACTGAATATATTTGTGTAAGAACTGAATATATATGTGTAAGAACTAAATAAGCGTAAGAACGAATATATATGTGTAAGGAACTGAATATATATATGTGTAGAACTGAATATATATGAATGATAATGTGTAAGAACTGAATATATATGCGTCAGAACTGAATATATATACGTAAGAACTGAATAATATATTGTCGAAAGAACTGACTATATATGCGTAACAACTGAATATATTTGCGTAAGAACTGAATATATATGTGTAAGAGCTGAATATATATGTGTAAGAGCTGAATATATATGTGTAAGAACTGAATATATATGTGTAAGAACTGAAATATATATGTGTTAGAACTGAATATATATGTGTAAGAACTGAATATATATGTGTAAGAACTGAATATATATGTGTAAAGAGCTGAATATATATGTGTAAGTACTGAATATATATGCGTAAGAACTGAATATATATGTGTAAGAACTGAATATATTTGTGTAAGAACTGAATATATGTGTTAGAATGGGAATATATATGCGTAAGAACGGAATATATAAGTTTAAGAACTGAATATATATGTGTAAGAACTGAATATATAAGGTGTAGAACTGAATATATATGTGTAAGAACTGAAAATATATGTGTAAGCAACTGAATATATATGTGTAAGAGCTGAATATATATGTGTAGAGAATGAATATATGCGTAAGAACTGCATATATATGCTGTAAGATCTGAATGTATGTGAAAGAACTGGACATATATGCGTAAGAATTGAATATATATGCGTAAGAACTGAATATATGCGTAAGAACTGAATATATGCGTAAGAACTGAATATATATGTGTAAGAACTGAATATATTTGTGTAAGAACTGAATAATATATGTGTAAGAACTGAATATATATGAGTAAGAACGGAATATATATGTGTAAGGAACGGAATATGTACGTGTAAGATATATGTGTAAGAACTGAATATATATTTGTAAGAACTGAATATATAGGTGTTAGCACTGAATATATATGTGTAAGAACTGAATATATATGTGTAAGAACTGAATATATATGTGTAAGAGCTGAATATATATGTGTAAGAACTGAATATATGCGTAAGAACTGAATATACGCGTAAGAACTGATTATATATGTGTAAGAACTGAATATATATGTGTAAGAACTGAATATATATGTGTTAGAACTGAATATATATGTGTAAGAACTGAATATATATGTGTAAGAACTGAATATATATGTGTAAGAGCTGAATATATATGTGTAAGTACTGAATATATATGCGTAAGAACTAAATATATATGCGTAAGATCGGAATATATGTGTAAGAACTGAACATATATGCTTAAGAATTGAATATATATGTGTAAGAACTGAATATATGC
>JAWPHD010026622.1:0-12223 GCA_037043455.1 Cyrtodaria siliqua | reverse complement strand
GGGCAATATCAACAGCTATCATTAGTACTGACCTACTTGAAAATATCAACAAGTAGCGTTAGTACTGTCCCCAGGGACACTATCAACAATTGGTGTCTCTGACATCAACAGATATAGTAGCAACAACTGGCGTCTGTAACATCCACATGGTTACTATCAACAGCTGACGTATGTGACATCCATAGGTGCTCTGTTAACAGCTGTCGTCTGTAGCTTCCACAGGAACTCTACTAATAATTGACGTCTGTGACAAACACTAACACCCACTGACGTGTATGACACTACATGTATCATCAGGGTACTTATTAACATATGAAGTCATAAGTGTTACAGATGAAATAATGACCATAGTGACAATATAACAGCTTCAGCTCAACATTTTGTGTTAGTACTGTACTCGGAGACAATATCATAAGCTAGAGCTGAGTTCCATGGACAAAGGATCTACAGTAGCCTCTACAACTGGTACTTCAATCCCTGAGCTAGAGTCGATATTATTGCGGAGAAAATAATAAGCAATCTAACGCCAGAGCTGAAAATCAACAGGCAGTGCCATTAATGTCGTCACAGACAATATCAACTGGTAACAGTACTTTTTTTTCAGTACTTTTCACACATCTAGCCTTATAACTGCCCTATATAAACAGTACTGTCGTCAGATATATTAGTCTTCAGATATGTTTCATAACAAGAGCTGTTCGGTTGGTGGGCGTGGCGGGTATAGAAACTCGGGGCCCGGCGATATAACATTATTTTTAAAATCTCAGATAAATTAAGAGTACAATTTGGGGCAGGTAGTGATTTTTATTATTATTATATTTTTTATCAGTTTTAAAGGGACACACGGCAATCTTGAAATTTAAAAACGTGCCGTTAGTTTTTCTCTGAACTTGCATTTGTTCAAACATTAACATTAATTGTTAGAACAGTTCAAAGCAAATTATTTTTACAAATTACCAACTTTTTTTATAATATTGCACCAATAACATATTTAAAACAATGGTAAAATAATGAAGAAAATTGAAGAAAATTGAAATCTCAATTCTTTATTTAATTATATGCAATATATATGAAGTCAAAATGACGCAGAGTTAATCGAGGAGCAAATTGTAATATTTGCGTAACTTATCGAGTATGTTGGTGGAGGAAAGTTAAACCTTAGAACCACACACACACACACACACACACACACACACACACACACACACACATTTCTATTATTTGCATAAAACTCAAGACTGCCATGTGTCCCTTTAATCCGAAATTGATCTGTATTTATCTTTGGTCTGTTGATGCATTGTTCGAATATACGTTGTGTACAGTGTGATTAAATTTGATTACGGTTATTCCGGTTGACAACGGTGTATTTGATGATCAGTGATGCGTGCGCACGATAAAATCGTGCTGGATCATTCGAGGCTCAGACAGGCAACTGTTAACAACAACACATTTTTTTTAAATTTTAGTTTTAATGGAAAGTTCACCCATCATTATTGTACTGAAGGTAATATATTCATCTATGTACGATGTTTAACATGTATTCTTCTATCAGTTTTTGAATTTTTTCTGTTGTCATGGAGATGCATAGAGAGTTGAATCGACGATAATACCGGTGTGATAGGAGCAGTGGTTCTATACATTACACATACGTGAAATTATTTCTCCTAAACTGTGTCATAAAGACTCATAGCCATTCTACACATATTACAACTTTTATGGCAAAACTTACTGATAAACTTATAAAACAAAACAACACAGATGGGGGGGGGGGGGGTGGGGGGTGGGGGTTGGGGACGTAACATAGTTATTTGTGTAAGAATTGACCAAAACAAAACACAAAGAAACAAGTAAAAAAATAATCGGGTTTCGAGTGGGGTTGGAGTGGTGGTGGGGGAGGGGGAGGTGGGCGGAGAGTTGGGGCGTCACAAAATAGCTATATGTGTAAGAATTTACCAAAACAAATCAGTAATATGTAAAAATAAAATAAAATCGGGTTTCCAGTGTGGGGTTGGGGGTGTGGGCACAACATAGTTATAAGTGTAATAATTGACCAAAACCACACACAAATATGCCAAAAAAACCCACAAGAAAACAATAGTCGGGGTGGGGGGGGGGGGGGGGGGGGTGGGGGGGGGGGGGGTGCAACATAGCTATATGTGGAGAAATTGATCAAAACAACACATAATAATAATAATAATAATAATAATAATAATTTAATAAAATCGGTGGCGGTTTATGTGTAAGAATAAGTTAACCAAAACAACACAAGACAAATGGGAAAAAACAAAATGAGGTTTCGGGTTGTTGAGGGCAGGTAGGGAGAGAAGGGAGACCCAATATGGGTGAAGTATAAAAAATATGAATAATGATATAAGAAATCCCAAACCAAATTTGGGTGACATAAGAAATATATTTTAATCGATACAAATATATACAACAGCTTACACGCAAACCTTGATCTGCCTTTATTGAACAATTTATGGGCCATCACAATTTGGTTTCCATTGGAGCCCAGAAATTGTAGAAGACAACTTTACTTACGAAACCCTTTACAACATACTATAAGCAAACCAATTCCCAAACTTACTCAAGACCTAGGACAAGAAAAGTGTATGTGAAATCAGACACAGTTTACGGGCTAATTGTATTTGGGTTCCCTAAGATAATGCTAGACTTTATAGCATTATCTTAAGGGCTGCTTAATTAATTTTGGTTCCTGTAACCCCTGGGATCCCATGGAACCCAAATACGAATAGCCCGTAAACTGTGTCTGATTTCACACACAATTAATGAATCTACTGGCCAAATTTGGCTGTGATAGAATAAGAAATGTAAGAGATATAAACTTGTAAACACAGCTTACACGCAACATTTGATGTGATGTGGGACGACGACGCCGAGGTGATTACATATATTAAAACATAACACTCTTGCTCAATGTAATACAAGCATTGTATATGCGAAACGAGGTACGTAATGTTTGGGGACGAAACGCAATCAGGAAACAAATGAAAGAAACCAGACATACAAAATACAACTGCATACTATGCTAGTCTTACTCATGTACCCATAAATATTTGCCCCCGTCGGGGAGACGGGGTGCGGGTAGGGGCGGCTGTGTGCATATATATCCCGGAGAATAGAATTTAAACACACCACATTCGTCCCGATTCCCTCTCGTTATTAATGCATATGAGTAGTGGCTTACAAGTAGATATGACCCTGACTGAGCCCACAGGTAGCTACGACCCTGAATACTACTAGCAATTATAACATTCCATTTATGAACATGCTTGTATTCAATGAGAATATATTGTAAGGGAAGTAACTGTTCACTATGTTCGCCATGTAATTTAGATTTATATCCACAGTATACATTCTATTATGAAAATAGTACAAAATTAAAATTATGCTTGGCGGATTTTAACGGGGGACAAGAAACAAAAACACAGCTTTAATATTGCATTCATCGTTTATTATTCTAAAGAAAGTAATATGTCATTGTCGAGTTTAATTTTATGTCTTCGGAATAGTTGAATAAAATCTACCCCCTCTTAAATTGATAAAAATAGAAACAAAGGGAAGTAACTAATATTAGCGTAAATATGCGTCGATCTAATACAAATTAGGGGCATAATTGACAGCTGGAGCTTCGTCGGGACATAAATGACAGGAGGGGCTTAAACAACAGCGAGTGATTTGAACCCTAAAACTTGGAGTTAGAAATATGTGTCTTCTTCAAAGACGTCTAGTGGAATAAAAACGTGATAATCTAATATTGTTTTAGATAATTTTGTATCTAAATATTACCAAAGAAGCTTTAAATATCTTCTTTTTTTTTAAAAATCTCAGCAATACGTCCTTTCCCAGCCAACCTCCTTAAGATACTCCAGGGTTATGGTCAAAACACAAAAAATACATGTAATAAGTAACGAACAACATTAGCTAATCTTATTACAGAAGCATACAACGTTCATTAGAAGACTCAAGCAGTTACATTATAACGAATGATGACCGTAATATTTCAATTGTCAGTTCATCATAGAAAGATATCTGTCGTTCAGATAATAAATAATGATGCGTAATGTACAATACATATTAAATAGATACTTTTATACTGGTTAGTTATACTCAAATATTTGCAGTTTAGGTGAAAACATATTGATTTGGTTGAACCTTGTTTTACGTCATTTTAAGCACACGGATTAGACATATTGAATTTAGTATTTATACATACAAGCCAGTATAAAAATCGAACAGGAAATGTAGCATTACCAGAACACAGTCGATCAAAACACGCATTCAGAACAAACAACAATTACAAGGGTAAATAAAAACAAATAATACGACACAACAAACATAACAGGGTTTACAAAGGGGAGGCCCGCATTGGAACGGTCAGTGGCAACACTACCGCTGGAAGTTTAAAACAGAAGGCAGCAAACCTCATCCTTACCATATTGTCATCCCAGTAAAACGAACAGTTGCAATAAAGAAATCCTCACCAGGCTTCACCATTTAATAAACGATGCAGCATTAAAAGACAATACATGTAAAACACAAAGATTATCGCGTAAATATGAATATAAAAGACAAACGAGTAGGAAATCACAAAGAACGTGCTCAGTGACATAAAACATTGCAAAACTTAAAATAATGTTATAAAGTGCGAGTAGTAAATTGTAGAATAATATGCCACGGTGGTAATTCCCTGACAAACATTACGAAAACAGCACATATGAAAATCCGTGTAACTTTATGACCCGAAACGGCAGAAGTAGAACTGTCGACATCTAAATTACTGTTACTTTCTAGTCTAAATATTTATGAAAAAAAAAGTTTTATATAGTGTCACATATGTTGTATCAGTCTGTATTTGACAATCATTCATATATTATATGACGGAAACTAATTTTAATACGAGTCCTGCATAAACATTTTGCGAATATGCATACACTTATATTTTATTATAATTTAAATTACATTTTCGTTTTGCAAAAATAAAAGTTAATTTGTTAAATTACCTTTTGTGAGACACTGTTATAAATCTTGTCCACAGTTAAACGTTCTCAAACGTGCCGCCCGAACAACCTGATTGAATAGAGCTGGTTGTCCAACAGTCCTATCTGCAGAGAGTATTTAATGAAAGTGGTTGTCGGATAGTCGAATCAGCAAACAGTCATGCTGCCGAACGTTTTAATTAAGATAACACCAGCCAGGTAGATGTTCACTAAGAGTTAATTAATATTTGCATGACTGTTAATGATATGAATCTATTTAACACCTATTAATTAGGCATTTTATGTTAAACCGTAATTAATAGTTATACGGGAGTGTTGGACCAGATGTTCTTCTGAGTTACTAACATTCAGTGAGGGGAAATCATCGGTACATCCACCAGTTGAGGTAAGTTGTGTCTGTCTGACACATAGTGGCTATATTGCTTATTTTTAAAATACTCTATAATTGAGAGGCAGATCACCCACTTTTCCTGGTTAGAACCAGTACTGTACACATTTCGCCATCCGTAAGAATCGACTCTTCCTCACTTACAAGTGGGATTCGAATGAGAGTGGAAGTGAGATGGGGTATAGCTTTCTATCCAGATGGGCGCCAAGTACTTACCATGATCAAGAGCCAAAAAGCTAATCCAATATCCCTACAGAATAAAGGATAACGTACGTTCTCACTCTCAGAGCAATGTTTTGAGCGAGAACATATGTTCTGACTCATAGGAAACATAGGTTTCTAGGTGATAACGCACACTCTCAACCGAGTAAGTGTGCAAACGACTTGCCATTTAATGTATTATGCGAGCTTCAAAAGGCACCTTCGTCAAAATACCAAGGTGTAGACCACCTCCAACTTATCATGCGTGTACATAGACCGGATTGTAAAGATATGCAACTCTATACTTGGCCTTCTTCAAAGGAAACTGAGAGTAATAAACACGGACGCCAGGAGTATTGTGTCTATAATCTCCATACTAAACAAAGCTATACACAAACAGATACAAACTCGAAATGTCACAATGCTAGGTACAATGGCAACAAATACAGGAGACAGTATCAGTGTCGCACATACGATCGACAGTCTCATTTGGTAGACCTTTAGATTAGAGTCCAAATGAACCAAAGTCCAGCTGGCAACTTTTTGCCAGATCCAACATTGTGAACAACTGGACATTGCACCTTCTGATTATGTTGAAATGAGCATGTTGTGTACGAGGGCGCGGCAATCATCACAACTGCAAAATATTTTGCCCAAAATAGACACTTACGAGGGTGCTTCAAAAAGTTCTGTCACTAGGCATATATCCTTTGAATTGGATATTACACTGAGATAAAGTAATGTATTTATAGTACAACTGGGTTCGCTCTCTTAAATTCCACAACAAAAATGAAAAATGTCCGGTTATTTATACCCCTGAATTACCTCCCCCTACCACACATTTTGGATACTGGCATCTCTGAAAATGTCCTTGTTACAAAACCTTGTAAACATTATTTGAATAATTATATGCTTTTAAATTTTCTTGTACGCCATCTGTTGTTATTCGCCCATAGTCCATGAAAATGATTGTCGAGAATTTGGAAAGGTCTTGCTGCAAACCAGATATGAGTAAATGCATATCCCTTAATTTTAGCAGAAATAACACTGATTTTCTTCATTTTGTTTACGGAAATGTTATAATATCTTCTAAATGTCGTAATTATTCTCATAGTATTTATATGTTTCATATTTTTTTTACAAATCCTAGTCCTTCAGTGTTTAAATGTCATATTCAACACATTATTGTAGAATTTTGTGCAATGTTTAGTGAAAATATTGATCATCACAAAACGCTATTTCAGAAGACTGCCCTTCCATTTTATGTCCATTTATCATTAAATTATTTTACACGTTAGCTTAAAATGTTAATTTCTAAGACAATGCCTTTTCATCTACCATGCTTAAATTCTGAATCTTGTAATGCACAGATATAACTGATATTGTATGAGAAATTTCAAAAGTCTTCGACAAGTACTTAAAGAGAAACAGGCATTTAAAAAAGTAACAGTTAACAAACCTGAAAAAAACTCAGGACGAAAATGCCTCAGTATGTATAAGTGATGTGTATTAAATGTTCCATAACTTTCGTCACACAAAAGATACAGCATTCATTTTACCATCAATAGAATGGTATTGAAACTCTCGTTCATTTAGTGTAGATCATCTGCAACGCTTGCTTGTTTTCAAGACAAGATACTCCCCCTAGCCTTAGTGTAGATCATCTGCAACGCTTGCTTGTTTTCAAATCAAGATACTTCCCCTGGCCTTAGTATAGATCATCTGCAACGCTTGCTTGTTTTCAAGTCAAGATACTTCCCCTGGCCTTAGTGTAGATAATCTGCAACGCTTGCTTGTTTTCAAGACAAGATACTCCCCCTAGCCTTAGTGTAGATCATCTGCAACGCTTGCTTGTATTCAAATCAAGATACTTCCCCTGGCCTTAGTGTAGATCATCTGCAACGCTTGCTTGTTTTCAAGTCAAGATACTTCCCCTGGCCTTAGTGTAGATCATCTGCAACGCTTGCTTGTTTTCAAGTCAAGATACTTCCCCTGGCCTTAGTGTAGATCATCTGCAACGCTTGCTTGTTTTCAAGACAAGATACTCCCCCTAGCCTTAGTGTAGATCATCTGCAACGCTTGCTTGTTTTCAAGACAAGATACTCCCCCTAGTCTTAGTGTAGATCATCTGCAACGCTTGCTTGTTTTCAAATCAAGATACTTCCCCTGGCCTTAGTATAGATCATCTGCAACGCTTGCTTGTTTTCAAGTCAAGATACTTCCCCTGGCCTTAGTGTAGATCATCTGCAACGCTTGCTTGTTTTCAAGACAAGATACTCCCCCTAGCCTTAGTGTAGATCATCTGCAACGCTTGCTTGTATTTAAATCAAGATACTTCCCCTGGCCTTAGTGTAGATCATCTGCAACGCTTGCTTGTTTTCAAGTCAAGATACTTCCCCTGGCCTTAGTGTAGATCATCTGCAACGCTTGCTTGTTTTCAAGACAAGATACTCCCCCTAGCCTTAGTGTAGATCATCTGCAACGCTTGCTTGTTTTCAAGTCGAGATACTTCCCCTGGCCTACGTCGGATGAGGACGTTAACATGACGGTCCCGTGTATCGGAGTTTAAAAAAGAACCATATGAATATATCCGAACGCTAGAGTAGCTAGTGCATGGTTCCCGGATTCCTCTGTAGCTTTATCATCTCCTTGGGGCGACTCTAAATTAACCTAATAGTTTACAATGTGTTGATGAGCAATTCAATATATAGTAGAACAGTGAGATAACTTCACGAGGCGCTGAATTTCCTTATGTTACACACAGTCATATTAATAAATTTGTTATTAGCAGGTCTCAAATTTAGCGACAATTTGAACTGAAAACATTTCGCCAGTAGCATTTTTTTTAACTGGCGAAACGAAAAAGTTACTTGCAATTTCTACGGTTTTGTGTGCAAGTACAACTATATATCAAATAAGCAAAAAGCACAAGATGATTCATCATTAGCAATCATGCTAGTTTCCACATGTGTCATACAAATACAAAGACATATCAGAAACTCTTAAACATATTAAAACACTATTGATATGAAAGCAGACATGGTATTCTAAATTAAACACGTAAGGCATTTTAATGCACTTGCACATTTTGGCCAGTACTTGAAAATGTTATAGCCATTCTGAAAACGTCACTTGCATTTTGCCAGTACGCCAGTGAGCCCTGATTATGTATGTGTATTACAGAACAGTAATCCATTTGTTAAACACATACTGTTGGTCAAGAAATATTGTACACTTACAACGTCATGATGCAAATAAATCAGTACAGGACTAACAAATAACTATAACACTGTTATAAGCCGTGTGCTATTTTTAAGACGGTATATATACTACGATAACATGCTATAAAACAAAATGGCGGCCTCCACGTGTAGACGTTACAATTATAAGATCATACATCGGAGAGAAAATCTAAAATCTAGAATCGATCAAGTTCATATTTAATGTATGTTAACCCGGCCTAGAAGGCATCTATATTCGCTGCGCATTATTCATGAAATAAATCTTCAAATAGCACCTACCTTACAATTAGTGTTGTGTCTTTACATCAGTATCCTGTAAACTGGTGCCCGTTTGTATACTACTATCTACATTATCACATAATCGGGGTAAAAATGCAATCACCGCGCAGAGTTATCGTTCCTTGCACTTACATATCTCTGCTAACTACTAAATTACAAGATTTTGGTAAAACCTGTTAAATTGGAATATGTTTGCATGAAACTTATTTATTTCTTGTGTAAATATAATTTTCAGAATATCTGCAAATTAGATGTTGCAAGATTTGAAATAGGCTAATGCATGAAAACAACTTAGTTTTAATCGGGACTATTTTACTACAAAAATAATACGTACTTAGGTCTCCTCAATCGAAACGCATATGTAAACATTTCAAACCGAAGCTCGATAGCATAAAAATACTAAACAAAATTAACTCATAGAAATAAAAATTGATATTATTTAATATAGGTCTATAATTTATCTTTGCAGATCACGCAAAAGGATTTATTATAAACGTCGTCATGACTTGTTTTGAATAATCACGTGACCTAACCGTTCGCCCTACTTCCTTTGACGTTGGGTAGAGATTGGCAAAAAAAAAAGGGCACCGTTACATAGCTGGGCACCGTTACATAGCTATGGAACGGTATAAATCATTGACTAGGCATCGTCATGTGACAGTGACATCATCTTATTAAATATGAAACTAGTTCCAAAATGATTGTACACATTTTGTATTTTAAAATGGATTAAAATAATGCTAGGTGCATACGCTGGGCTGCTTAGAACTACGAATTTGTATCAATAGTAACTTAACTGACATCCAAATATAAAATTAACTTCGATTATTTTGATTGCAGATGCTCAGTGCAATAGTTTATTTAACTTTAAACTCCACTAATAGTTGGATGTGACTGGGTGTGACCTTTTCAGATGCTTATAGAAAGGAAACAAGAAATGTCACGGTAAGTGACAAATGCCCCCGAAGTGACCTGTAAGTGTGACCTTGAACTTGGAGCAATATGAAACACAGATATATATTTAAAAAAAAAAAATCAAACAAACAATAAAAATCAAATAAAATAAAATTTAAAAAAAAAAAAAGTAATTTAAAAATAAAAACAATATTTTTTTTTTTTAAAAAAAAACAAATGTTTAAAAAAAAGTGTTTTTTTCTCGACACTACGTCTTGTTGTGATAAGCAATTGTGTGAAGTTATTTGAAAATCCGTTGATTATTGTCCGAGTTATGAAGCGGAGACGATTGTATAGACGAACGGATTTTGAACTTTGATCTCTAAGTGTGACCTTGACCTTGGAGCCACGGACCTGGATTTTGTGCGCGACACGTCGTCTTGTTGATGTGAGCAATTGTGCGAAGTTATTTGAAAATCCATCCATTATTGTCAGAGTTATAAAGCGAACACGAGTGTACAGACGAACGGATTTTAACCTTTGACCTCTAAGTGTGACCTTGACTTTGGAGCCACTGACCTGGTTTTTGTGCGCGACACGTCGTCTTGTTGTGGTGAGCAATTGTGCGAAGTTATTTGAAAATCCATCCATTATTGTCTGAGTTATGAAGCGAACACGAGTGTACAGACGAACGGACAGACAGTGCGATTGCTATATGCCACCCTTCCCACCCTTCGGGGGCATACAAATATAAGCAGTTTAATAATGGCATTTACATGACTCATATAGTGCTCAGTCAGGACTGATCTTGAAAGAAGAAACCGACTGAGCGATATTTACTATACAAACGTGATGAGGAAGAGCACAATAAGGATATTTCTGTATAGAAAGAGATACTGTGCAAAAGGTAAACATGATTACAAAATACAATATACGGTCAGGGTACATAAGAATACATATAAAACAGTGCTCGGAAGACTCAATAATGAGAGCAAGGGAGAAACAAACAGGAATAGTAGACCTCAACCATTACAACATGTGCAGAGTACACGTTCTTTTTTAAAAATCTGTGCATATGGTAGACAAGAATAAGCAACAGATACAGCTTTGGTGAAATTACCCGCCACTCCCGCACCCCTAAAAGGAGTCAGACTGAAAAAAATATATAATACATTAATATGTGCTAGAAAAAGGTGATATACAATTCAGAAGTGAACTAGAAAGAAGTGGCGAAACCTAGAGAAACCGTGTTAGAAGCGGAGTAAGAACAATATAAATAAGTAGCAGGCGCGTAGTCAGAGCTTCCATATATTTTTTCTTGATATAGTGTCCGGAAGCCCAAGCATGCCTCAGGGCACCCCTTCGCCACTGTAATAAACTTTTGGGCTTCCATTTCTTTGAAGGTTTGCAACGCCACTTAGCACGTATGCACGTGTTTAAAATATACGAATGTATAGTAAAAAAATAGCAAGATTTAAACAGAACGTTTGCTGATCAAACATTTGGGAGAATGAGCACATCCGGGCATAAGCGGTAGCTAAAAAAAAAGGGCGAATATACTGAAGACCGAAACTACTCAGGGTGAGCAGTATTTAGAACGAAAATTATTTGGGACAAAAACTAAAACTAATTATTTTAATTTCTATTTTATGCTTGGACCAATTTTAAGTATTTCTTTTCTTAGAATAATAAATAAATTGTAAATTCAATTTTACAAAAATAGAGACGAAATCACGCGAGACTACACGTATTTGGCAGCCATTTTGGAGTGGTCTGCTCGTTACCGACTGACAGAGTGCTCATTGAGCACATTTTCACCTACCAAACGTCCTTCACTCCAGTTATAACAAAATGAGGATCCGTAATTCATTCAGCATAATGTTTTCCCGTTCCAGTTGTATTTTACTGTCTATGGTAAGTGTATTTTTCGCAAAATTCAACCAGGAACAAGTTTGTTATGAATATGAATAATTTGTGTCCTGTTTGTGAACTTCCTTCAAGCAGCATATTTGTGACTGTGACGTTTGGAATGTTCGTGATGTTTAGTGCTTTCAATCAAACAGTCTTCCCAGCCGCACTGTTTTATCTTTATTTCATGCTTAATGCTTAAAGCACATCAAATTCATGCACTTTTTTTCTATATATATAATTTTTAAGTTACAGAACTTCAGATTTAGTCATAGATCTGGAAGGGGTAT
>JAWPHD010026621.1:0-12223 GCA_037043455.1 Cyrtodaria siliqua | reverse complement strand
GTTCTGATAAACGGTTTTGTAGTGGAATTTTGCCGTTATTTGGCGGGTTATTTTCGTTAAATGCAATCAATTCGTTATTACACTATATGTATTGGTCTTAACTTACACATCATGTCGTATCAGTTGACGTAACAAATCGATTGTCATACCAGCAGAACACTAGTACTATTTAAGACATGCGTTCCAATGAAGAGTTGTATCGAGTAGCCGTCATGACAGCGACGATCGTATTTCTTTGCACACTTTGTATCTGTTACACTGGCGGAATTTAACTCAGCGATAAATTGTAAATTTACGACAAGTACGTTTTATGATTAATATTAGTTAGTATATGCATCTTTATTGCATATTACCGTCTTCTTTTAAATTAGAGAAATGCATATATAAACATTAGTATTACTTTGAAGAATACGGTATTTGAATACCCTTTAAAGCAGACTTTAAACGATGACTTACTATCGGATAAGCATGTCACGTGTAAAATCGAACTAGTATCATTCTTACTAAATAAACACAGTATGTATAACTAAAAATAACACAGGCAAGTAAGACACGGATTACAAACATTTGCATGTCGGAGATACCGCACACGGGTATAGTACGGTTCTGTACCTTTGTTTCATCTGTTATTATTGAAGATACTTCAGGACATATACGCTAATTGAAATCATCTACTGCGGAAACCTGTTCATCAGTATATCTCTCACTCAACAATGATTACGATTCGATAATGCATCTAGTTATTAACAGGAGCATACACAGCTGAGTGCGTAAAGAACTTACCACAGTGGACATACGATCAGGTAAACCATAAATATATTGTGCTGCGATCTGTTTTTGCATAGCAATATATACATAGCATTATATACATGGCATTATATACATAGCAATATATAAATAGCATTTTATTTTTAAATACAATTTAACAAGCGACTTCAGGTTTTAGATAAACACAAAAAGCACATAGGAATACGTTGTACTTTAACCATATCGTGTTTTTTTAAAAATAACAGTAAGTATTGTTGTTAAATATATCAAAGACATGTCACATTTCCCTAAGCACACAAACAGCAACTATCATAATAGCATTACACTACACTGTCATTTTTCTTCAATTTAACCATAACATATTTTGGCAATAATTTAATATACCAAGAGTGTAAACAGAAAACTGTATATTAATAATTGAGGATTCATTATTAACTATACTTTTAAAGAAACTTAAGTAACGAATATATTTCACTTTATATATTGAGCTGTTGTTAACAGTCAAATTGTTGTCTATATATTTGCAAAAAGCATGGTGTATAGGTCAAAGAACTCCGCTAGTTCCTTTAATTTTTTTAATTGTTTTGAAAATTTGGGAAGTCTTGTCGTGCGGTCAATGGTTTATTCTCTTGTTGCTCTGGCTTCTGCCAAGTCATTTAATACCTTCTTTGTGGCTTTCTAGGCTATTGGTTTTTTGTATTTATTTATACACGATCATCTTTGTGTTTTACTTTTATTGCCTATCAATGCTGCTTTTTGGTTAAAGAATAGTTCATAGCACGGATTTATTTTTTTGCACTGTCCCGTTTTATTGGGATGACAGTAAGGTAAGTGTGAGGATTGATGCACCTTAGAACCTAGTTTAAACTCGTAGCGGCATGTTTTGCCAGTGACTGTTCCAAGGCAGAAGCCTTATATTCAACCCTTTTTGTGTTTTTGACGGCATATGCCTATTCTGTGTTAACATTGCCATTCATGTTTGTCCTTTTGCTTGTTTTTTTGGTTTACTGTGTTCTGTGAAAGTTGCATTTCCTGTTCGATTTCTATTCTTATTTTTATTGGTATAATATTTTGTTTAATTTTTGCATATTTAAGGATACCTTGTCCACTGGTAATTACAGTAAATATTGTATTCCGTTCTTAGAAGTATTCGTTATATTTAGTTTATGCTGGGTCAATGTCTGTTATCTCTATGATCCAGATACAAGGTATAAGTCCACATACATTCCCGAAACAAATAATCTCGATTGCCATATAGCAAATCTGTACAAATATATGAAACACTCAATTTGTCATTTATACATAACGTGTGTCATATTATTTAGATTGTTCCTGTAGTTGGTATTAATACATTTCTTTTTACACACAGCTGTTTTTAAAGAAACAAACTCGCATAATAACGGCAAAATTACACTATAGAACCGTTTATCAGAACTCTGTCCAGGCGTTCAGGCTATATAATATTGCATATGTTTGAAAGTATAGTTTTGTTCAAGGGTTCTTAAAATATCTGTGATTGAATATGCGTAAAATGAATTATGAGTTGGTAACTTTTAATTCGACACTCCAGTTTTGGGGATTGGTCTGGCTGTTTAAAATCGTTTATGATGTGCATATAGAATTTGGTTTATCAAAATGTGAAAGTTCGATTCGTCGTTGCAAAGTTGCAGTGCACATATCAATATGAATAGTATCCCAGTAAAAGTTGTTACAGAATACGTAAATGCTTTCGGACTTGAATTTATCAACACGTACTTTGAAGGTTCCTTTACTGAATGCTAGTTCAGTTTAAAAACAGGAAACAACCATTTACGTTTAATTCTAATTGCGTCAATCGTGGATATTATTTTGTATTATCCATGGTCTATCTATACTACACCTACCAATAATTACTCTTCATTACAAACGGACAAATATCTACCATAAAAGGTTAATTAAAATACTCAGTGATGATTGGTAATCAAGGCATTATTAACTTGCCCATCAATAACCCTGCCATCATGTCCGTTGACTCGTTAATCATTATTTTAAAGCATTGCCAACGTAAGAAAACATGTTAAACACATAATTAGGTTATTTTAAAGCAACGCGACTTTCCTTGTATGTGTGTGATGTCGTTTGCATTTATTATTACTTTTGCCTTTTTGTTTGTCTGTTTGCGTGTTTGTTTCTGTGTTTTGTGGTTGACTGTCCTCCTTGATTGCTTCTTTCCCTGTCCGATCTTTTTAAATTTGTTTCCATCAACTAATTTAAATTGTTAAAAACATGGATGAATCTGCATATTTTCTTTGTTTGATTTTGAGAGGTATGCATAGTATGTTAGTTGTGAGTGTCTGTTTGTATAATGTTCAATATCTCGAAAGATTGTGTATTGTATTTGATAAAATCTCAGACAAGACATAATATATTTCTAAAATGTCTAGCGGGTTTATTTTGTGTCAGATCAAAACCTGAGGAGGACTTATATTATCGCCAACCAGGCATTGATCTGGCAATTTTGCTTTCGATTTTAAGCGTATTTGCTTTCACAATACTTCCTTCGTACACCTATGCCTTATTAGAGAGCTCATATAAGTAATAAGGTATGGTCTCATGGAGTTGGTTGATTTAAACTTCGAGATGGGCGTAGCCCGTCGAGGTGTTTAAACCAACCAATGAGATGAGACAATACTCCATTTGTATTGTAACAAGTTCATTTCAGCTGTCTGCTATACTCTAAATTCCAATAAATGGTAGTTAGAGTAAAAAGGATATACTAGTATAATTGTTATAAAGTAGTAAAATCAGGTTTTGAGGGTTAATATTTATACTATAAAGATACCAGATTTTATATCATCAAGAAGTGGTAATGCGAAACATGAGTGAAACTAATCGAAGTGGTTGTATTACTTTGAAATAAAATAAATCTGTTATTCATGACAAAACAAGATTTTCACTTAACTGACGACACAGCTTTTCTCTTCGGGGCATAGAATTTTGTCATGGAACAATAACAGTTAAATATCATGCAGCGCCATATGCATGCCATCTTCGGGATGGTTAAAATTCTGAACAATTTATTTTATGAATATTGAGTTCTGTTCAACCCGGGGATAGGGGACGTGAACGGTGGCAAGCATATTTAACTACCGTTCATGAACAATCAAACCGAGACTGCAGTATCATTGTCTTTATCGTGTTCGGCCGTTTCCGAAGGTCCACTCTCATACTCTTTTTTAAACTACTGGAACAACTGGAACGATTTTTAAACACTGCAGCTTATTTTCCTCGTGAAAGCACTTCCAAACAAATGATATAAGGTAAACTGTTATTTTCTCTAATGTCTCCACTGTAATGTACTTCCACTTCCTGTAAGTTTGACACGACTAACATGACCATTTAAGCGTAAATTTTAAGATCAAGTTGTCATAATAGTGTGGTATGTGTTAATATAATTGTGGACTTCCGGAAGAAAGCACGAAACTTTGCATGTCTGAACCTTAGGGTATGACCTTTAAACAAAAAAACAGGAGACACAACAGGGGACCGATGTCTTTTAATAAATAACTGCTATTAATCTTAATACTATGTTTATTGTGTCGGAATAAAATGTTTCGAAATATAAGTAAAACAAATAAAAAGCAGTAACAAGATAATATTGAAAGTATTTTTTCTACTTTCCTTGTTAATCATAATAATTATGTAGCCCTCAAAAAGGGCATTATATTTAGATCATCTGAGCCGAAGGGATTACTCTTCATCCATCGTCCGTCGTCCATCCGTCGTCGTCGTTGTTATGTTCTCCTCAGAAACCGCTAGGCCAATTTTGACCAATCTTCACGTGGATGATTCTTAGATGAATGCTTTTTAGATGTTTTGAAATTAGGTCAGCGCGACACCCAAGATGGTCGCCATTACCATATATATTTGAAACCTTGAAAAGTCTCCTTCTCAAGAACCGCTGCACAGATTTCAACAGTTTTTCTTTTAAAATGATCTCCAACGCCTAGTTTGTTCAAATGACCCAGGGATCAAAAATGGCGTGCTCGGGTGTTTAAAGTTTGTATTTTGAGCTTTTGCATGTTATGACTTATTTAGGATTTGTTATTTAAACAACTTCTTCTCTGAAACCACAAAGCACAAAGATCTCATGTATTACACGTAGCATCAGCTTATGGTCCTCTACCAAGTTTGTTAAAATGGTGACCCTGGAGTCAAATTGAGCCCCACCACGGGGGTCACAGTTTTACACAGACTTGTATAGAAAAAACATTAAAAAAAAATCTCTGAAACTACAAGAGCCAGTGGTTTATTATTTTACAATTATTATAAACTTATGGTCGTCTACCAAGTTTGTTCAAATGGTGGACCTTGTGTTAAATGTGGCCCCACCCAAGGAAAAAAATTAAAAATCTAATTAAAAAATATTTTCTCTGAAACTGCAAAAGCCAGAGTTTTAATAGTTTGCATTTCCTAAAATATCATGGTCCTTCACCAAGTTTGTTCAAATGGTAACCCTGGTGACATTTGACTCCGCCCCGGGGGTAACAGTTTTACATAGACTTATATAGGAAAAACATTAAAGTCTTCTTCTCTGGAACTACAAGAACGAGAGTTTTAATATTTTGCATTTACTATACTCTTATGGTACTTTACCAAGTTTGTTCAAATGGTGACCCTGGGGTCACATTTGGCCCCGCCCCAGGGGTCTCATGTTTTATATAGACTTGTATAGGGAAAAACTTCAACAAAAATCTTCTCTGAAACCACAAGGTATACAGCGCTCATATATTACATGTAGCCCTAGGGTCACATTGGCCCTGCCCCAGGTGTTACACTCTAGCTCCTTCATTTTGTATTTGATCTTTACCAAACACTGTCAGCGTCTTTCTATCAATGTTGTTACCACAACATAGGCCATATTTCTTGAACAATCTTAACCAAACATTTACAGATTGTATATGACCATAATATTTCGAAGATGTTCGATAATGTGCCAGTACTCAGGTGATCGATTTAGGGCCATCTTGGCCCTCTTGTTTTAATTAAAGCAGCGCACAAATGTGTGCTATTGGTAGAAACATGTGTGGACTTCCGGAAGAAAGCATGAAACTTTGCATGTTTGAACCTTAAGGTATGACCTTTAAATAAAAAACAGGAGACACGCCAGGGGACACGTGTCTCCTGGGGAAATGAGGCCCTAAAAGCGTACCCATTTTTTAATAAATAACTGTTATTAATCTTAATACTATGTTTATTTTGTCAATTTTTTTTCGAAATTTAAGTAAAATAACTTAAAAGCAGTTACAAAATGATTTGAAAGTGTTTTCACTTATCTACTTTCATTGTTAAGCATACTAATTATTAGGTCCACATAAGGGGCATTAGTTTTTAATTAAGCAGGCTCAAATGTGAGTTATTGAGATTACCATTCGACTGCCTTCCTTCCTTAACATTTGCTTTAAAATACTTCCCTGCTAACGGTTTGGTTCATTTTCATCATGAACAATCCTTAGATTAGACTAGTGAAAGATTGGGATTTCTCAGTGAGAGAATATTCATAATCGCTTAGTATTAATAACTAACTCCGAACACAAAAATAACTAATTGCGACGTTATGACGTCTATAACGTGTTGGTGAAGTTGACGTCATCCACCGATAACGCTAAATAAAGCAAAGAATTCTTGCCAAAAGCATCCATAATCTGAATAAAAATGTAATAAATAGATTATTTGACTGTTGTGATCGATTATATGGAAATATTTCACTCGCTGGCAAGCATATTTCACTACGGTTCATGAACAATCTCAATCAAACCGAGACTGCAATATTTCGTATTTATCGTGTTCGACAGTTTCCAAAGATCCACTCTCATACTCTATCCATTGAACTATAACGCTACATGAGCATGTTGAGAAAATAGTATTCTAACTACCATTTATTATGAGGCAAAATAACTTCACCTATTTGAACGCAGCTCAAGATGGATCAATAAATATGTAGTCCATCTTGTCACACGTGTAAATTACATTGCCTGGTGTAATAATGCATGTTATCAATATGAAACTAATACTTCGCCTCAAAACAACCATATCTGGACTTGTTTTTTAGCGCTTGATGAGTTTGTGTGCGCGAACTTGTTATTACGTAATACATATTTAGTGTTAATTTGTGTGCGCGAATTTGTTATTACGTAATACCTATTTAGTGTTAAACATGCTACACAATACAATACCAATAAATAGCCGTGGTCTAGTGGTTCAGATTACATCTGTCAAAACTTACTTTTTACTTTTTTGTTATCACATATATGCTGAAGCCGTATATTTATCGATGTTACCTGTACGGAGGCTAAATAAAAATGTGAAATTTTACGCATCGATTTCTGCTTATATACCGACTTTTGAGGTGTTCGTCGATTTGAAACTACTTCACACGTGACTAATTCATATTCATGAGTTATAACCAGTTAAATAGGGACTCTGCAGCTTTAAGCAGGAAATAGCCCCTTTAGGGAATCAATGGCATATTTTTGATGTCGAAATCGAGTATTTAAGCGAGCAAATATAGCGCAGGAAATCATTTACTGTATATACATCGACCAGTGCACATCGTACCTATACACAGGTAACAGTAATTTTTACAGAAAAAAAGGTAACCTCTTTCAGGGCTCGAACACACGACCTTCTGATTTCAAGTCCAGTGATCTATCCATTGAAATATAACGCTACTTGAAAAAAAAGTATTCTAACTACCATTTATTATGAGGCAAAATAAATTCACATATTTGAACGCAACTCAAGATGGATCAATAAATATTGTAGTCCATCTTGTCGCCCGTGTAAATTAACATTGCCTGGTGTAATACTGCATGTTATCAATATGAAACTAATACTTCGCCTCAAAACAACCATATCTCGACTTGTTATTTAGCGCTTGATGAGTTTGTGTGCGCGCTCTTGTTATAACGTAATGCCTATTTAGTGTTAACATTGCTATAACATACCAATATATAGCCGTGGTCTAGTGGTTCAGCGTACATCTTTCAGAACTTACAAGTTCAAGGCTGTTGTTAAAATGCCGTTCAGGGCAACAATTGTGTTGACCACATATATGCTGAAGCCGTATATTTATCGATGCTACCAGTACGGAGGCTAAATAAAAGTATGAAATGTTACGCATCGAATTCTGCTTAAATACCGACTTTTGAGGTGTTCGTCGATTTGAAACTACTTCACACGTGACCCATTCATATTCATGAGTTATTACCAGTTACAATAGGGAGTGTGCAGCTTTAAGCAGGAAATAGCCCCTTTAGGGCATCAATGTCATATTTTTATTAAAATGGATTACTAAATCAAAAGCTTGAAAAGACAGCTTTAACTTGGTAAACAAATCAAAGTACTATATACGCCATGTATGTCAGGGCTGTTATGTTGACATGAAATATGGCTAGAACACCTTCATATAAACTGGATGATGTTATATTGGCATTGCATCAGCAACCTTGTAGTAATATGTATCCACCCTCTATGAAAATATTTATGTATAGTAATACATAAGTACTTACAAAACTAAAATTTGCAGAAATGCAGCTATTGTACGTTTTCATTTTTCAATAGTATTTAAGCAATAAAATACCCCGCTTTAGGCCCAAATGACATACTGCTGTTGCTATGGTGACAAATACATATTTGAAATGATAGTACGCTTATTAAATGGTACTTACAATGTTATAAAAGTTATAAGTATACATTACTTTGATGACCGATCCAGTAAAAGCAGTATATTATTTTTTATCTGAAAAATATCAGATACCCCTTTCATGGCCTCATTGTACTGACATATAGGGGTCCTCACGCCTGCATACTGCATTTTATTTAAAGTATATATCCTAAGGTATATTCATGCAAAGTATCATGCTTTCTTCTGAATGTCCATAATGATAGGGTCATAACCCCTTTTGATAATCCTTTTAACAAGTTTTAACAAAGATAGTATGAAAGTGATCATGACCAAGGATCTAATCACATCACCATAGAAGTCGCAGAAGAGTTCTTAAATTACTTTTATATTTGGAAAGAAGATCAGCGTTACGATATTAAGATTTTGAAAAGGTTTTGCGATGTTTATGATAACGGTAGCCCTGATAGTGTAGAATTTCAGCTATACAAAGATTACGAATATTAAAGTCCTCAACTCGAGTACAAGCTCTAGAAAAACGAATAAGTTGAGACATATAGACCCCATAAGAAGTTGCTCGGGGAACATCCCCATCTAAATAGGGATAATTTTAAATGGGGGATAATTAACAATATCAAAAATAAAATCATCTCTCTTGTCATAGATTTTGCTAGTTATTTCACCATTTTAAATAGAGAGATGTAAATCGAGAAAAGAAGTGTTACTATCAAAAATATTAGCTTTGTTAAGTTGAAAATCTTTAAGGTATAGATTATTAACCATAGTAGAAAAGAAAGGGATGTCAATGTTTAATATGTCATCCAGATACCGAGAGGTGCCAGTAAAGGCCTAAATAACATCTTCCTTGGTATTTGGTGAAATAAAGATATAAAAATCAGGAAAAGCAGCATTCAAGGACGACAGTCAACCACAAACACACATAGAAACAGACTCAACATGAAATCTCTTTCATAGCCATATAAAAAGAAATCTGCGATAAGGGGTGCTAAGTTCGTACCCATAGGCCAATTTGTCTATACACGGTCGTTCCATCCCTGAAAAAATATTATCTAATAGATAGATGAGTGCTTCACAAACTTCTTGGCAAGTCCACATAGTGTAATTTTCTAAACTGCCGTTATTAAAAAACGCTTTAATATTATTACAGCCCAAATATGTAGTACTTTCCCTAGCGAATGTTTTGTAATAAGAGCAATAAGCTTGTCTTTGATGCAATAAGCTTGTCTTTGATAAGGTGATGTGGTAAAGTTGTATAAAGTGTTGAAAAGTCATAAGTGCTAATAGATGAAACTTGATGTTTATTGTAAATGTTATCAAGAACGTCTCCTGCATTTTTAATAGACCAACACAAATTATTCCCAAAGATTTCATATGTTGTATCACAGTATTGTTTAACGTGATCATTTACGGCAGTAAGACAAGAAGTTAAAAGTTTGGAGATGTTTGTGGGGATGCAAGTACTAAAATTCGAAATAAAGCGGGACTTATACGGATTTTTATTCTGCTTTTCGTCTACCCCAGCCTTGAAAGTAGTGCACCGAGTGAAAACAACATCATCCTCAGTAGAATGAACTGGAGTATACGAATTAGTGTTTCTATAATTTTAGAAATAGATTGGTTCCAAATAGAAAGAGAGTTTGGGTCCGCACACTGTTAACAGTGTGTAAATATGCCTAATTTAAGTTAAACTTTCCACTGAGTTACAAAGTAACTATAGCATTGTACATTATTTTAACCAAGCTGAAATTTCACCTAATTGCGCAATTACCGTGGTTTTATTATAACCTAAAAAACGGAAACTGTGGAATTTCCGCTATATATTGCATATATAATAATGTATGTTGCTATTAATCGAATGGCTAATGATGCATGACTACATATACATTTATTTAAACATTTTTTTCTGGAAAAAAGTAAAAATAAAACAAGACATAACAAACGAATTGTTATCCTTTTAAAATTTTATTATTAATATTGATAAAATACGCGTTTGGCTCAAGCAGGTGAACACTCTTAGGATGTAACATTTTGCAATCTATGTACATTAAAGAGGAACTTCAGCATTTATGAATTCCGTGTTATAAACTGTGCTGCGATTAAAAAGATTTGCCGTTCTCTGACTAGCTCCAACCGTTTTTTGTTTAGTAAACATCTTGGGATTCATTTGAATTATGACGTGTAATTAGGTGTGCAAAATATCAGTGATATAGCGGAAATTCCCGAGTTGCGTTTCATTTTTCCTTAAGTATAGAAACGAGTATAACGGTACCTGTATTCTTTCTTGACATCAACTCTATAATAAAAGTTTGCGCTGAGCAAACCTCAAGTCTAAAGTCACAAGTCCAGGTTTTATTTGATAATAAAGACCGGGGCTAGATCGATGTCAGTGGCATATTATTTATTAAATGCTTGACGAGTTTACAACATGTTTGACTTGTTTTCTGCAATCGTTAGCAATCAAAATACAGTATTTCGATGCGATGATTCTAGAACATCGCTACTTTGAGAGAAAAGAAAAGTTACCATGTTTCAAAGAGAAAATGTAAACAGGAAATTGGTTTTGCTTGGTCACAAGATAAATAAATGTTAAACTGGCAGATCCGTGTGCAATATTTGCATAATGGTCCTTACGGTCTAGCTAGAACAAATATGTTTACGGTAATGACATCTCAATTCGCGAGAACTATTTCCGATTTAAATACACATAATTCGCTTAACTGCATGTGCAATACTTGCATTTATGTTTAAGTGAGACTTCTAATCGATGTATAATATAAAATGTGCACTAAAACTTCAAAATGTCAGTTTAAATAGTATTATCAGGAGGAGAATTAAGTCTAACCATTGGTATCGGCTGGATTTAGTTTTCCCTAAGTGTTTATCGTATTCGATTAGAGCTAAGATAAATGGCATTCACATAACCATTTTTGAAATGAGATTCCATTAATATTGACTTTAGCGTGCCTTGGGAATAATGAGCTTTAGTTGATTATTTTTTATAGCCGATCACGTGAGTTCTTCTATTATAAATACACATTGTATACACATATAATCAAATAAACTTACAGGAATACAGGTACCTTCTTTGTGGCTTTCCAGGCTATTGTTTTTTGTATTTATAAATAAACGAGCATCTTTGTGTTTTACTTATATTGCCTATTAATGCTGCCTTGTTGGTTAGAAAACAGTTCATGGCGGGGATTTCTTTATTTACACTGTCCCGTTATTAAGATGACAGTAGGGTAAGTGTGAGGTTTGGTGTACCATAAACCCAAGCGGCCTTTTTTAGCCATTGGCCGTTCCAAGGCGGTAACCATATTGTCCACTATTTTTGTATTTGTGACGTATCATAGCCTTTGTTCCTTATTAACATTACCATTCATGTTTGCCAGTTTGCGTGCTTTGTGGTTTAACTGTGTTCTGTGAAAGTTGCATTTCTTGTTCGATTTTTTATACTTACTTGTGTTTAAACTCACTGCGTTTTCCGTTAGTTTGTCATTATCTCTTGTTTGTGTTTATTGCTTTCAAGGGATCCACGTGTCAGTATTTATTGACATTTTTTGTCTGTGTGGAGGCCGTAAAGTGTCACCTCGAGAACAAATCATTGGTTTTATTACTTACTGGTCGTTTGGGATCATCAAGCCCAATCATTGTGGCTT
Organism: Cyrtodaria siliqua; assembly: GCA_037043455.1. NCBI lineage: Eukaryota > Metazoa > Mollusca > Bivalvia > Adapedonta > Hiatellidae > Cyrtodaria > Cyrtodaria siliqua. The sequence continues at coordinate 112 of JAWPHD010026621.1, read as the reverse complement.
TACAGTAGAATATCCGTTAAGCCGGTGCTAGGAGGCGTGAGAGATGTTGCACTATATTTTACCTCTCGTGGACGGGCTCAGTAAAACCGAGTCTGCTAATTGTATCTCTTGT
>JAWPHD010026620.1:0-12229 GCA_037043455.1 Cyrtodaria siliqua | reverse complement strand
GGGTTACTCTGACTGTAACGTACTCTGCGATTGACCAGTTCTTTAGCTATACCTTACCTCATTGGATAAGGCATAATTTAGAGTAGTCGGGCATGCTCCACCCGGGGATTCCACATTTAGAAGAAAATGTATTCATAAACAATGCAACTTTAATTTAACTGAAAACATTTTGTTGCAGATTTTAATATTTCCACTCCCAGAAATCGAGGAGCCCATCAGAATACTGAACTTGGCAAAGTTGGTGTCCCTTCCCAAAATTTGGTGTCCTCGGGATCCCGTTAGTGTCGAGGCCTGATCTCTACAGGCGTAGCCCACTGCCAAGTTTGGAAAACATCAAATGTGCCAGAATGTCAGTTAGCACCTTTAGTGCACATGTTGCATATCATTGATATTGAAGGACTATTTTTAACTTCTTAATATACACTTTATTTATTTGACATTGATTACAAGTTATGCAGCTTATACAAGTCACTCCCGATATGGCACGGATGTTTTTGCTTGGTTTAGATGTGGGAGGAACGCCTGGAAAATCCATGTGTCCTAGTGGAGGACCTCCATACCCTCCCACAACTTTGTCAGGCAATCGAACCTGGATTGCATCGGCGGGAAGTAAACTGTTCTAACCAGAACCCTTACACTATTAATCATCTTGAGCAATAACAAATGTCTGTGCTGATGCTGGTTTTAAAAATGTGATATGTTGTGTTTGCATTTCAGGACAGAAATACATTTAGAAGAATAGTTCTTAAAAATGCTTACAACAAACGCAAAGTATACGAATCACTGCTGGAAAATGTGCCAATGTTGAAAACGCTCGATGTAAGTACAAGTTATATGTATTTTTAATACTGGACCAGTATCTGTGTTAAAAAAATATGTATTGTTTAAATTGATGGTTAATATGTTACCAAGTGTTTTTTTGAAAGTAATGGGTTATTGTTACTATTATCCATACTTGACATATTTTGATGCTAAGTATATGATTTCTACTAGAAGTATATGATATTATACATTTCTACTAGAAGTATATGATATTATACATTTCTACTAGAAGTATATGATATTATACATTTCTACTAGAAGTAGATGTTATTATACATTTCTACTAGAAGTATATGATATTATACATTTCTACTAGAAGTATATGATATTATACATTTCTACTAGAAGTATATGATCTTATACATTTCTACTAGAAGTATATGATATTATACATTTCTACTAGAAGTATATGTTATTATACATTTCTACTAGAAGTATATGATATTATACATTTCTACTAGAAGTATATGTTATTATACATTTCTACTAGAAGTATATGTTATTATACATTTCTACTAGAAGTATATGATATTATACATTTCTACTAGAAGTATATGCTATTATACATTTCTACTAGAAGTATATGTTATTATACATTTCTGCTAGAAGTATATGATCTTATACATTTCTACTAGAAGTATATACTATTATACATTTTACTAGAAGTATATGTTATTATGCATTTCTACTAGAAGTATATGATATTATACATTTCTACTAGAAGTATATGTTGTTATACATTTCTACTAGAAGTATATGATATTATACATTTCTACTAGAAGTATATGATATTATACATTTCTACTAGAAGTATATGATATTATACATTTCTACTAGAAGTAAATGATATTATACATTTCTACTAGAAGTATATGATCTTATACATTTCTACTAGAAGTATATGATATTATACATTTCTACTAGAAGTATATGATATTATACATTTCTACTAGAAGTATATGTTATTATACATTTCTGCTAGAAGTATATGATATTATACATTTCTACTAGAAGTATATGATATTATACATTTCTACTAGAAGTATATGATATTATACATTTCTACTAGAAGTATATGATATTATACATTTCTACTAGAAGTAAATGATATTATACATTTCTACTAGAAGTATATGATATTATACATTTCTACTAGAAGTATATGATCTTTATACATTTCTACTAGAAGTATATGATATCATATATTTGTACTAGAAGTATATGATCTTATACATTTCTACTAAGTATATGATATACATTTGTACTAAGGGCTGTTCCAGGAAAAAAGGCCTGGGTGGGCAAGAACGACAGTCAGAACCCCCCCCCCTCCCCCCCCCACAGAATTAGAATTATTTTCGACCCCCCCACCCACAGAATTTGAATTCGCCAAGAACCCCCCACCCACAGAATTAGAACTTTTTACAAATTTAGTAAATTTGATAAATTGACCTTCAAATCACTCTTATAATCAGTGCTCCAGATAAGCTTTTTCCTTGGGGTAACATTGAATATGGACCTAAGATTCATAAAGAAAACAATCTTGTAGGCCTGGGTCCATATTCATAAAGAAAACAATCCTGTAGGCCTGGGTCCATATTCATAAAGAAAACAATCCTGTAGGCCTGGGTCCATATTCATAAAGAAAACAATCTTGTAGGCCTGGGTCCATATTCATAAAGAAAACAATCCTGTAGGCCTGGGTCCATATTCATAAAGAAAACAATCTTGTAGGCCTGGGTCCATAGGCCTGGGTCCATATTCATAAAGAAAACAATCCTGTAGGCCTGGGTCCATATTCATAAAGAAAACAATCCTGTAGGCCTGGGTCCATATTCATAAAAAAAACAATCCTGTAGGCCTGGGTCCATATCCATAAAGAAAACAATATTGTAGGCCTGGGTCCATATTCATAAAGAAAACAATCCTGTAGGCCTGGGTCCATACTCATAAAGAAAACAATCCTGTAGGCCTGGGTCCATATTCATAAAGAAAACAATCCTGTAGGCCTGGGTCCATATTCATAAAGAAAACAATCCTGTAGGCCTGGGTCCATATCCATAAAGAAAACAATCCTGTAGGCCTGGGTCCATATCAATAAAGAAAACAATCCTGTAGGCCTGGGTCCATATTCATAAAGAAAACAATCTTGTAGGCCTTGGTCCATATCCATAAAGAAAACAATCCTGTAGGCCTGGGTCCATATCAATAAAGAAAACAATCCTGTAGGCCTGGGTCCATATTCATAAAGAAAACAATCTTGTAGGCCTGGGTCCATATTCATAAAGAAAACAATCATGTAGGCCTGGGTTCATATTCATAAAGAAAACAATCCTGTAGGCCTGGGTCCATATGCATAAAGAAAACAATCTTGTAGGCCTAGGTCCATATCCATAAAGAAAAAAATCCTGTAGGCCTGGGTCCATATCCATAAAGAAAACAATCTTGTAGGCCTGGGTCCATATCCATAAAGAAAACAATCCTGTAGGCCTGGGTACATATTCATAAAGAAAACAATCCTGTAGGCCTGGGTTCATATTCATAAAGAAAACAATCCTGTAGGCCTGGGTCCATATTCATAAAGAAAACAATATTGTAGGCCTAGGTCCATATCCATAAAGAAACCAATTGTGTAGGCCTGGTCCATATTAAAGAAAACAATCCTGTAGGCCTGGGTCCATATCCATAAAGAAAAAAATTGTGTAGGCCTGGGTCCATATCCATAAAGAAAACAATCCTGTAGGCCTGGGTACATATTCATAAAGAAAACAATCTTGTAGGCCTAGGTCCATATTCATAAAGAAAACAATCCTGTAGGCCTGGGTCCATATGCATAAAGAAAACAATCCTGTAGGACTGGGTCCATATTCATAAAGAAAACAATCCTGTAGGCCTGGGTCCATATTCATAAAGAAAACAATCCTGTAGGCCTGGGTCCATATTCATAAAGAAAACAATCATGTAGGCCTGGGTCCATATTCATAAAGAAAACAATCCTGTTTTATTTAATAACAATTGATAAACATTTCTCTGTTATTTGGTTATGCTCAATAATGTGCTTTAATACTTACAGACAGTATCCTTTTAAAATTTGTTGTTATATTTTCGTACTTACAAAACATAAAAATATTGAGAAAGTAAGAGTTTAAAAAAAAAAAAAAAAATTTTTTTTTTACCCCACCCACACCACCAAATATTGGCCGCGATTTTTCAAAAACGGCCTATGCAAAAGTAGGCTGCACGGTTGGCTGCCTAATAACTTCCCCTCTGGAAAATAACCGATGAATCAAATTAGAGTACAATGTAAAATAGTATGAATCTAATTGAGTACGAATTCATTCTATTTTTAGAAGCAACATCTGCTAACATACAAAAATCGATTTTAGCAATTTTACGGGAGTTTTTTACACAATTCCGTGGGGCCGGGAGGAAGGTTAGAATTTCATCTCGCGCCGTGAGGAATCACATGAATGTACACCCTCCAACAACTCAATACGATTTACATTTCACCCCCCACCCACAGAATTCGAATTCTTCTGACACCCCCAACCGAAATAATTAGAATACTTCTGACACCCCCCACCCACAGATTTTGAATTCATTTTCGTTCCGACCCCACCAGGCCTTTTTTCCTGGAACAGCCCGAAGTATAGATGATATACATTTCCTACTAGTAGTTTAGTGATGTCATACATTTCTACTAAGTATATGATATTATACATTATGGTATTATATATTTCTACGGGAGGTATATGATATCAGGTGTTTTTTTTACTATATAACTGACGCCGGATACACCTACATTTTCCCCCTATTTAACCTTAAAAATTCCCCTCTACAGAAAGTTTCCCTTTAATTTAAAGACTAATTATAAATCATGGACGGAAAAAAAACGATAAATCGCCTTCGACGCTTCGAAATTGTTTATCGTAGAACACTTTACGGTTTACCTTTACGACAATGACTAATAACAAGGGAAGTAACTGTTGTGGTTTCCGGTATATTTTGTGAACTTTTATCAGCGATGTCGCACAACTGGCAAAATTACCGCAAGAAAATTAAAACAGATAAAAATGACAACTCTATAACAAGTTAAGTAACATATGATGGATAAACATGATTATGGAAAAATTTAAATTAAAGATTAAAATGCCTTTTTAATCAATTTTAATTTTCCCCTCAAAAACAACCAAAATGCATGCAATTTTCCCCCCTAAATCGAAAAAAATCGTGCGTTTTTTTCCCCTCTGAAAGGGCCTTGGCGCCTTCCCCTATTTGTAAAAAAAACTTCTGGATATTATATATTTCTACTAAGTATATGATCTCATATATTTGTACTAAGTATATGATATTATACATTTCTACTAAGTATATGATATCATACATTTTCTACTAAGTATATGATATCATACATTTCTACTAAGTATATGATATCATACATTTCTACTAAGTATATGATATCAACATTTCTACTAAGTATATGATATTATACATATGGTATTATACATTTCTACTAAGTATATGCTAATTATACATTAATGGTATTATACATTTCTACTAAGTATATGCTATTTACATTATGGTATATACATTTACTACTAGTATATGCTATTATACATTATGGTATTATACATTTCTACTAAGTATATGCTATTATACATTATGGTATTATACATTTCTACTAAGTATATGATATCATACATTTCTACTAAGTATATGATATCATACATTTCTACTAAGTATATGATATTATACATTATGGTATTATACATTTCTACTAAGTATATGCTATTATACATTATGGTATTATACATTTCTACTAAGTATATGATATCATACATTTCTACTAAGTATATGATATCATACATTTCCTACTAAGTATATGATATTACTACATTATGATATCATACATTTTCTACTAGTATATGCTATTATACATTATGGTATTAGTACATTTCTACTAAGTATATTGATGAATCATACATTTCTACTAAGTGTAGTATGCTATGTATACATTTCTACAAGAAGTATATGGTATTTTACATTTATGCTAAGTATATGCTATTATAAGTGTCTACTACGTATATGATATTAATACATTTCTACTAGAAGTATATGATATTATAACATTTCTACTAAGTATATTGCTATTATTACATTATGGTATTATACATTTCTACTAAGTATATGCTGTTATAAATATGGTACTTATACTTTCTACTAAGTTATATGGTATATACATTTCTATAAAGTATATGTATTATACATATCTACTAGAAGTTTAGTATATGCTATTATACGTGTCTACTAAGTATATGATATTATACATTTCTACTAGAAGTATATGATATTATACATTTCTACTAGAAGTATATGATATTATACATTCTACTAAATATATGATATCATACATTTCTACTAAGTATATGCTATAATACATTCTGGTATTATACATTTCTACTAAGTATATGATATCATACATTTCTACTAAGTATATGATATTATACATTCCTACTAAGTATATGATATTATACATTTCTACTAGAGGTATATGATATTATACATTCTACTAAATATATGATATCATACATTTCTACTAAGTATATGCTATTATACATTATGGTATTATACATTTCTACTAAGTATATGATATCATACATTTCTACTAAGTATATGCTATTATACATTTCTACAAGAAGTATATGGTATTTTACATTTATGCTAAGTATATGCTATTATACGTGTCTACTAAGTATATGATATTATACATTTCTACTAGAAGTATATGATATTATACATTTCTACTAAGTATATGCTATTATACATTATGGTATTATACATTTCTACTAAGTATATGCTGTTATACATTATGGTATTATACATTTCTACTAAGTATATGATATCATACATTTCTACTAAGTATATGCTATTATACATTTCTACTAGAAGTATATGGTATTTTACATTTATGCTTAGTATATGCTATTATACGTGTCTACTAAGTATATGATATTATACATTTCTACTAGAAGTATATGATATTATACATTTCTACTAGAGGTATATGATATTATACATTCTACTAAATATATGATATCATACATTTCTACTAAGTATATGCTATAATACATTCTGGTATTATACATTTCTACTAAGTATATGATATCATACATTTCTACTAAGTATATGATATTATACATTCCTACTAAGTATATGATATTATACATTTCTACTAGAGGTATATGATATTATACATTCTACTAAATATATGATATCATACATTTCTACTAAGTATATGCTATTATACATTATGGTATTATACATTTCTACTAAGTATATGATATCATACATTTCTACTAAGTATATGCTATTATACATTTCTACAAGAAGTATATGGTATTTTACATTTATGCTAAGTATATGCTATTATACGTGTCTACTAAGTATATGATATTATACATTTCTACTAGAAGTATATGATATTATACATTTCTACTAAGTATATGCTATTATACATTATGGTATTATACATTTCTACTAAGTATATGCTATTATACATTATGGTATTATACATTTCTACTAAGTATATGATATCATACATTTCTACTAAGTATATGCTATTATACATTTCTACTAGAAGTATATGGTATTTTACATTTATGCTTAGTATATGCTATTATACGTGTCTACTAAGTATATGATATTATACATTTCTACTAGAAGTATATGATATCATACATTTCTACTTAGTATATGCTATTATACATTTCTACTAAGTATATGCTATTATACATTTCTACAAGAAGTATATGGTATTTTACATTTATGCTAAGTATATGGTATTATACATTTCTACTAGAAGTATATGATATTATACATTTCTACTAAGTATATGATATCATACATTTCTACTAAGTATATGATATTATACATTATGGTATTATACATTTCTACTAAGTATATGCTATTATACATTATGGTATTATACATTTCTACTAAGTATATGCTATTATACATTATGGTATTATACATTTCTACTAAGTATATGCTATTATACATTATGGTATTATACATTTCTACTAAGTATATGATATCATACATTTCTACTTAGTATATGCTATTATATATTTCTACAAGAAGTATATGGTATTTTACATTTATGCTAAGTATATGCTATTATACGTGTCTACTAAGTATATGATATTATACATTTCTACTAGAAGTATATGATATTATACATTCCTACTAAGTATATGATATTATACATTTCTACTAGAAGTATATGATATTATACATTCCTACTAAGTATATGATATCATACATTTCTACTAGAAGTATATGATATTATACATTCCTACTAAGTATATGATATAATACATTTCTACTAGAAGTATATGATATTATACATTCCTACTAAGTATATGCAGGGGTCACACGATTAGGCGAAGTCGCTAAAAACTTCGCTTTAGTTTGCCCGACTTCGCTTTTTTATTCATGTGGGGCGAAATTTGAGTCGCCGTCATTTTCGGCAAATTCGGGTCAATTTCGGCAATTTCAAATGTGATTAACCTCATAATAAACGAAAGCCTCTAAAATACACAATCAGCACGTGTATCACACGTACCTTATTTAATCCCATTACCATTAAATAACAACGCGACTCTTATCTAATCAGGGCAATAGCCTAATTATCGATCTTTATCGGCTTGTCTTAGGCGAGATGAGAATATCAACCGCCATGTTTGCTCGTTAGGCGATCACGTGATTAGATGGGGAATCATGTGCGCATTCTATTTTGGGCGGGATTATGATTGACAACGAGATACCTTGAAAAATCTCCCACGATAAATAAATTTAAAAGACAGTGTATATAAATTATATGATTGACATCGGCACAGTTAATTGTAAAGAATCTTTAATAAGCAAAACTTTGATTGTGTGTTTTATTGAGGCTAATTATGAAATAAAGAAATGTGTTTGGTATAAAGAGAGTTTGTGATTTTTTTATTGACGAGGGAAATCAGCAGAAATGTATTGTATTCTACGATTAGACATAGATATCAATAACGTATGTTACTCAATGCGGGTATGAATGAAAACTAAGTTTGGGGTAATTATCGAATAATTAGTATTTTTCAATAAAAATGAAACGAAGGGGGGGAGGGGGGAATAAAGTTATACAATTTCAGTAGGTATGTTCAAGACAGATAGGATTTTTGGCACTGTTCACTTTGAAGTTTGTAAGGCCGTGGGAAAATAATAATAATAACAAAATGATAATAATAATACATGCTTTATTAATATTATGCATTATTTTAGTTATTATAACAGAAATAATACCAATACAAATAATTAATAAAATAACATGCAATTGGTTAAGAATTGGTTAACTCAATATTTTATTGTCCGTCTCATGTCGACCGACCTCAAGTCTCCCTGTTGTGAAAAACTTCTCCCTGTTTTGACTGGAGGGAGAAGTCACTTCTCCCTATTTTTGGAGTCTGGCTTGACCCCTGTATATGATATTATACATTTCTACTAGAAGTATATGATATTATACATTCCTACTAAGTATATGATATCATACATTTCTACTAGAAGTATATGATATTATACATTTCTACTAGAGGTATATGATATTATACATTCTACTAAATATATGATATCATACATTTCTACTAAGTATATGCTATTATACATTCTGGTATTATACATTTCTACTAAGTACAGTCGATTCCGTTTAATTGCATATCGGTTAATTGCATATTTCGGTTAATTGCATAAAGGTTTGAAACACAAAACCATTCGTATTCTTTTGCATGTAAAAAAACCCGTATAATCGCATAGGTTTTTGTCACATTCCGGATAATTGCATAACGAATATCTGGCTAATTGCATAATGAAAGCCAAATTTACCTGTATTTTGCAACTGTTAATTGATTGACGCGGTCACAGAGATAAGCCCGAGGCAAATTGATTGACAAAAGGTGCTAATTGACGTCGAAAGTTTGCCATTTTGTGCGGTTTCCGTGAAGCTTCCACGTCATGACGATCGCTCACCAATTAGCATACACGATTTAATAATAAGTTTGTACGCAATGTAAAGCAATGTGTTGTTAATTATTTACTGCTCTCAGTATGCTAGTGTCATTAGAGATGCATATGACATTGAGTAGCTCACAGAGGTTACTTAATAAATGAAAAATAAAATAAGCTTTTGTGTTATTATCATGGCTGTGTAATTCACACTACAAACAATAGCAAAGCGACGCAGATTGAAAGAAAACAAGTACGCATAAATAGTGCATAAAATCTATCAAATAACATTAAATATAAAATGGATATGCACAATAATAATCCTATCAAACATCTTACATAGAATTAAATCGCTTTTATGGAGTTTCTATGTAAGTATTAACAGAACAGTAAAACGAAAGTAGAAACGTGCACCGCTACATGTACAAAATGTTCAATTTCGGTTATTCGAATACTCCGGTTAATCGCATATATTTTCTTGACAAATGGGCTATGCAAATTACCGAAATAGACTGTATATGATATTATACATTTCTACTAGAAGTATATGGTATTATCATTTCTACTAGAAGTATATGGTATTATACATTTCTACTAAGTATATGCTATTATACGTGTCTACTAAGTATATGATATTATACATTTCTACTAGAAGTATATGATATTATACATTCCTACTAAGTATATGATATCATACATTTCTACTAAGTATATGCTATTAAACATTCTGGTATTATACATTTCTACTAAGTATAGGATATTATACATTTCTACTAGAAGTATATGGTATTATCATTTCTACTAGAAGTATATGGTATTATACATTTATGCTAAGTACATGCTATTATACGTGTCTACTAAGTATATGATATTATACATTTCTACTAGAAGTATATGATATTATACATTTCTACTAAGTATATGATATTATACATTTCTACTAAGTATATGATATTATACATTATGGTATTATACATTTCTACTAAGTATATGCTATTATACATTCTGGTATTATACATTTCTACTAAGTATAGGATATTCTACATTTCTACTAGAAGTATATGGTATTATCATTTCTACTAGAAGTATATGGTATTATACATTTATGCTAAGTACATGCTATTATACGTGTCTACTAAGTATATGATATTATACATTTCTACTAGAAGTATATGATATTATACATTTCTACTAAGTATATTATATTGTACATTTCTACTAAGTATATGATCTTTATACATTTCTACTAAGAATATGATATTGTACATTTCTACTAAGTATATGATCTTTATACATTTCAGACCTACGAAAGGATGAACATAGCAGATGCATTGTTTTCCAAGAACTATGTGGATGGGGATGTTATTATTAAACAGGTGAATATGCCTACCCTATAAATCGAGGGATATACAGATATGTAGGAGAACAGATAATTGGCCTGGGATTAAAATCATTTAAAATAAAACATATCGGGTTTGATTTAGAAAGCTATAATTTCTCAAGTAAGTTTCTGGCAAGAATAGGGTTAACTGTATTGAAAGTTTGTGATGGTTTATCAGTTTAATGGTTTGCACATTTTTTGTCGAGCCCGCCTGCGGACAGCGTGACATAGTTGTCACAATGGCGGTTCGGTCTATGTGCATGCGTGCGTTCATGCAATGATCTGTTCCAGGCTATAACTGTCATGCACAGAGGGATTTTGAAAAAATTTGGCACAAATGATCACCATAAGAGGACAATGTGTCGCGCGCAAACACCCAGGCCTCCAGCTCAAAAGTCAAGGTCACACTTAGAGGTCATGCAGTTCATTCAGTCGGATCTTGTCCAGGCTGTAACTTTGTCATACCAAGAGGGTTTTGAAATAACTTGGCAGGGATGATCACCATAAGAGGACAAAGGGTTGTGCGCAAATCCAGGCCTCCAGCCCAAAGGTCAAGGTCACACTTAGAGGTCATACAGTCCGATCTTGTCCGGGCTGTAACTTGGTCATGCATAAATGGATTTTGAAATTACATGGCACACATGATCACCATAAGAGGACATTGTGTCGCGCACAACACCCAGGCCTCCAGCTCAAAGGTCAAGGTCACAAGTAGAGGTCATACAGTTCATGCAGTCAGATCTTGTCCAGGCTGTAACTTTGTCATGCATCGAGGGATTTTAAAAATAACTTGGCACAAATGATCACCATAAGAGGACGATGTGTTGCATGTACAACATCCGGGCCTCCAGCTCAAAGGTCAAGGTCACACTTAGAGGACTTGCGCGCTCGACATGTTGCCCGTTGGCATCTAGTTTTTAATGGATATGTGTTAGCGGAGTGACAGATATACTGTCGCAAACATCAGAATTTAAATAATGGTTATTATAAACC
>JAWPHD010026619.1:0-12230 GCA_037043455.1 Cyrtodaria siliqua | reverse complement strand
TAATCATCGGTAGTAAAGAATAATTTTCTTTTTGTTTTGTTTTGTTTTTCAGTACCATAAAGGTGATCCGTTTATTTCCCCGTCAATAAGTGTGTTGTGGGTCGGGGTGGGGTCATCCCACAGTAAACTGTGCAAAATCATTATAATAAATGAATACAACATAATTAAAAACATGTATATATCACATACTCAAAACATCATCATCCCTCACACAGTCCGACTCATACTACACTTGTATTCTAAGATTTAATACTATTTCCAACAATATTATTTATTTAATGTTGTAAATGACCATTAAAAATACTAAATAAATGGTGTAAAAGTGTTAGTATGAGTATCTGTTTTCATATGTTGTTCAAATTATCTGACTTTTATTTAAATGTGTCATTACTAGTAATTATAAACAATGGGTTTGGTAGGATTGAGGATTTAGGTGAGGTCACAAGAGATAAGGATTCGCACCCTCGACTGGTTTGATGTATCAGAGTACATGTTTTCTGTTTCATTGGCCCATTACTTGGTCCGAGTATTAACTGTCATACCCCTTCCAACCCCTTCTCCGAGAAGCGAAAACGGGGTTGGCCGGGGCATGAAATAAAACCTTAATTTCGGCTTAATAAATTTGCATATTGTATAATTAAAACATTATCATAATTTTAAACAGGTTACCGCATTTTTTAAACAAAAAATGCTTTCGAACATGTTTTATTGTCGAAATATCCGTTATAAAATCCTGTTTTAAATAAGCTTTCCCGTCGCTTAATGGCACGGACCACGTAATGGATTTTGTATCATCTGTATGTGCTTTTATGTTATTAGAGCATGTATAATACCCCAGTCATTATTACATTTATCCGTACATTTATTTTTAAGTGCAATTATTTTTTTGTTATTTTCATACCTGGGTTTAATGCTACTCTTCAATCCTATAATTGTGTGAAGACATCTACCGTGCATATGTATATTTTTTCCGACACTGCTTTTAAATTGTTTTGTTTCCAAAAATAATTTTTATTTCACTTGGATTAAGTTTCATATGTTTTGAATTGAATAATAGTTCTACATCAATTAACAATGTTTGTGTGTGTTTACAATGCCAAAATATATGTTCTATTGTTTCTATGGCTTCTGCGCAAAACGTTCATTTTTCATTTGACTTGTTGAGCAGAGTCAGATATTTGTTTGTTTGTTTGTTGGAAGTATTCTATGCAACAATCTTACCTGCAACCATTGAAGGTTGGCGTCTTTAATTATTTGGAAAGGTATATTATGGAATATACTCCAGTCCTTTTCATTTATTGTATACCTTTTATTTCACTTAGTTTGACTAGTAGGTTTTGCTGTATTTTTATTTAATGTGTCATACATTGGTTATTTTCCTTTTTAACCAGGTTTTCCTTGGTCAACTCTGGTTATTGGATTGGCGTATGTCGTTCGGTGGGCGTGTGAGCATGTGGCGTAAAACTCTTAGTTTTCGCTCAATAACTTTTGTTAGAAAATAGGTATTTCGATGAAACTTGCAGAGTATGTAGCTGACATGGAAAGAACGGTTGGAATTGCATTGCTGTTACTAAAAAATAGAAGCGGTTTCAGCTCAATAACTTTAGTTGGGAATGAGATATTGCAACGAAAGTTGCTGTGTAGGTACCTTATATGGAAAGGAAGCCTGCGATTGCATTTGGGGTCACTGGGTCAAGGTCAAGGTCACTGTTACTGAAAATATAAAAACAGTTTCCGCTAAATAACTTAAGTAAGGAATGAGATATTGGAATGAAACTTGCTGTAAAAGAAGTTTGGGATTGCATTTGGGGTCAAGGTCAAGGTCATTGTTACTAAAAATAGAAAAAGGTTTTCCGCTAAATAACTTTAGTTGGGAATGAGATATTGGAACGAAACTTGCCTTATATGAAATGAAGCTTGGCATTGCATTTGGGGTCACTGGGATCAAGGTCACTATTACTAAAAATAGAAAGATGGTTTCCGCTCAATAACTTACGTAATGAATGAGATATTTGAATGAATTTGCTGTGTATGTACCTTATATGGAAAGGAAGATTGGCATTGCATTTGGGGTCACTGGGATCAAGGTCACTATTACTAAAAATAGAAAGATGGTTTCCGCTCAATAACTTACGTAATGAATGAGATATTTGAATGAATTTGCTGTGTATGTACCTTATATGGAAAGGAAGATTGGCATTTCATTTGGTGTCACTGGGTCAAGGTCATTGTTACTAAAATAGAAAAGCGATTTCTGATCAATTACTAAAGTTACGAATGAGATATTGCAACGAAACTTTCTGGCTGTGTATGTAGCTTATATTTGCTTTATTAACACATCTTTTCTTTCTTTACAGTCCACGTTTGCTGTGTATGCATTTATGCTTGTGTTTCACATGTCATTATATTTATTATATATTGTACACTGTTTATATCACTTTGATACTAGAATTTCAACAACTGTTGTGCATTTTGTTACCATCTTCTTTTTCATTTTACTGGTACTTTAATAACATTTCAAAAGGAAAATCTGTTTTTCGTGGAATTTCCACGTTTCTTGTTTGTTTTGTATAGTATTGAGTAAAGATGCGATGGAATAAGTGGGTACATCATTTCATTCCATGGAAGTGAAGAAAATTATGTGTTACGTTTGTTTTTTTCTACAAATTCTTCTTTGGTAAAGAGATTGCCATTTGTAATGCTAATTATATCATTAACATAACGTATCCCTTTATTGTACAAATATTTAAGAAAATCTTAAATGTATTATAGTATCTATCATAGAACTTCAACTCAACGAAGCTAATAGTTTCGATTCTGTCGCTACTTTTGCATCTCTCGACTGAAAATGCAGAACTTATAAGAAACATTCATGTCAAGGCAGATGATCGAAAGTGATATTTGTTTATTTATTATTTGAATACATTTTGTGTTTTTCTTTGACTGTTTATAGAAACATTAGAAGGGTGTTCCACGGAACATGTGTGTCGCCTGCCATGTGCTTATTTCAGCAAATACAATCAGTTATGAGCTTGGTTAGGTTGCAGGTTAAAGTTTTATGAAAGGGGGAAGAACTCTAAAAAAAAAATGAAAGTCAGATTTATTGGACATATTTAACAACATTTCTTGGGTCACATACATATTAATAATATAATTTGTTATTAGGTCTGTGCTTGGGTTTAAGGTGAATGTTTGTGTGCATTTTTATGAATATAGGTCAAATACTTTCAAGTTATGGCCTAGGTTATGTTGCAGATTTAAATGTGACGGACGGACGGACGGATGACGACCGACGACTGACAAAGTGATCCCTAAGTGTCTGCCATGCAACGAATGCGACACAAAAAATGGCTTTGCTCCGATATTCACTTATTATAATAACTGATAAGTATTAAATATAGATTTTAATTTATCCTAGGGCGACCACCAAAACCTGTTAAAACGACTGCTTCAGCACCAGTGATAATAAAAATGGCGCCTGATGGCGTGGATGATATCTTCACTGAATCAACTGCAGCTCCAACGTCTAAACCGGTGAAACCGAAACCTCAACCGCCAGCACTAGCTAAAACTACTACCGAAGCACAAGTGACAAATATCTACACAGAATCAACTACCGGGCCACCAGAATTAGCGGAAACTCAGCTTGACGGAGTCAACGATATCTACCCAGAGCCAACTACCGGGCCACCAGAATTAGCGGAAACTCAGCTTGACGGAGTCAACGATATCTACCCAGAGCCAACTACCGGGCCACCAGAATTAGCGGAAACTCAGCTTGACGGAGTCAACGATATCTACCCAGAGCCAACTACCGGGCCACCAGAATTAGCGGAAACTCAGCTTGACGGAGTCAACGATATCTACCCAGAGCCAACTACCGGGCCACCAGAATTAGCGGAAACTCAGCTTGACGGAGTCAACGATATCTACCCAGAGCCAACTACCGGCCCACCAGAATTAGCGGAAACTCAGCTTGACGGAGTCAACGATATCTACCCAGAGCCAACTACCGGGCCACCAGAATTAGCGGAAACTCAGCTTGACGGAGTCAACGATATCTACCCAGAGCCAACTACCGGGCCACCAGAATTAGCGGAAACTCAGCTTGACGGAGTCAACGATATCTACCCAGAGCCAACTACCGGGCCACCAGAATTAGCGGAAACTCAGCTTGACGGAGTCAACGATATCTACCCAGAGCCAACTACCGGGCCACCAGAATTAGCGGAAACTCAGCTTGACGGAGTCAACGATATCTACCCAGAGCCAACTACCGGGCCACCAGAATTAGCGGAAACTCAGCTTGACGGAGTCAACGATATCTACCCAGAGCCAACTACCGGGCCACCAGAATTAGCGGAAACTCAGCTTGACGGAGTCAACGATATCTACCCAGAGCCAACTACCGGGCCACCAGAATTAGCGGAAACTCAGCTTGACGGAGTCAACGATATCTACTCAGACTCACCAAGTGTAATAGAGACAGCACCAGCAACTGTTATGAACGAAAGCAGCACCGCAACGAGTCAAACCACTCCTAAAGCCTCCATTACTATTGATCAGCTAAAAGAGTTGTACAGCGTTCTATTTACAGGTTACGATACAAGGGTTCGCCCGATTGTAGACCAGACTAAACCTGTCAAGGTTGTTACAACGTTTATACCACTGAACGTTATAACATTTGACACTCAGGAGCAAAGGTTTAGAGTACGGGGATATTTCATAATACAATGGAGAGATCAGCTGTTAAAGTGGAATCCGGTAACTTATGCTGAGTGTAACAAGATATTCGTTCCAATAGAAGATATATGGACACCACGTCTCATAATAGCAAAGGTACGAGGTCTATTCATTTGCAATTAAAGTTGTATTTATCCATTCCAAATTTCGCATTGTCTGTGTTAAATCGGGCTTTCCCAAACTATAAAACAATATGTCGATATTGCACAATTAAGCAATTTGAATAAAATAACGACTTTAACGATTTCATAGAAATGCATATTTTTATTATTATATTCCATGACTTTAAAAACGCCTCATTTATATATAAAACCGGTTTTGAATAGGGCGATATATGAAGGCTATCGGGATATTAGTTTAAAAGTTGCATGTAACAATTATATATTGTTTTATAGTTTGGGAAAGTTGCATGTAAATGATGTAAACATGTATGAGGGGTCGCTTTAAAGATGCAGTATTATAACGTTATATGTTGTTTTATATAAAATAGGCCCATGACGGAATGAATATAATTGGTGACCACACGGACATGGCCATGATCCGCTCAACTGGTGTTGCAAAGTGGGTCCCGGAAAACATTTACAGGTAGGTTATAGCAAGAGGTAAACTAATGATAACGTGTTGCATTCTTTTGTACAATCATTGTTATAACGGTACAATAATAGCAGGCAATTGTCAAAGATGTTTCTGGAAAACAATATTGCTTAAAATTGATCAGAGAAGGAAACATCATTGTAAATGTTGTGTTGTTTTTTTTGTGTTTTTTTAAATAAAACAATTCAAACGGTCAAATTTTATATAATATACTTCCAGCACCAGCTATACATTTCTGACAATGTTAGCTCAAAACACAGACCAAATAACTTTCAGATCTTTACTGTTTATAATTTGTACTTAATATCTATGTGACCATTATGAAATAAATACTGTTTAAACTAACTTCAGGGTGACCGTTGTGTTTATTTCCTTTGTCGCCAGACGATACGAGGGTGCTTCAAAAAGTTCTGTCACTAGGCATATATCCTTTGAACTGGATATTACACTGAGATAAAGTAGTGCATTTATAGTACTACTGGGTTCGCTCTCTTAAATTCCACAACAAAAATGAAAAAAATCCGGTTATTTATACCCCTGAATTACCTCCCCCTACCACACCTTTTGGATACTGGCATCTCTGAAAATGTCCTTGTTACAAAACATTGTAAAAATTATTTGAATAATTCTATGCTTTTAAATTTTCTTGTACGCCATCTGTTGTTATCCGCCTATAATCCATGAAAATGAATGTCGATAATTCGGAAAGATCTTGATGTAAACCAGATATGAGTGAATGCATATCCCCTAATTTTAGCGGAAATAACACTGATTTTCTTCATTTTGTTTACGGAAATGTTATAATATCTTTTAAATGTCGTAATTATTCTCATAGTATTAATATGTTTTCATATTTTTTTACAAATCCTAGTCCTTCAGTGTTTAAATTTCATATTCAACACATTATTGTAGAATTTTGCACAATGTTTAGTGAAAATATTGATCATCCAAAAACGCTATTTCGGAAGACTGCCCTTCCATTTAATGTCCGTTTATCATTAAATTAATTTTACATGTTAGCTTAAAATGTTAATTTCTACGACAATGCCTTTTCATCTACCATGCTTAAATTCTGAATCTTGTAATGCACATATATAACTGGTAATGTATGAGAAATTTCAAAGGTCTTCGACAAGTACTTAAAGAGAAACAGGCATTTAAAAAAGTAACAGTTAACACACCTGAAAAAAACTCAGGACGAAAATGCCTCAGTATGTATAAGTGATGTATATTAAATGTTCCATAACTTTTGTCACACAAAAGATACAGCATTCCTTCTACCATCAATGGAATGGTATTGAGACTCTCTTTCATTTGGTACCAAACATCAACACTCACAACGAGCACATAATTGTTAAAACGCGTTAGTGACATAACTTATTGAATGACCCTCGTATTTGTGTTGTTTTGCTCGGAAAATCCCAAGTTAACGAAGTGTTTTTGTTTTCAGCGTTGTATGTGAGGCTGACATTCAGTTCTACCCTTACGATGTCCAGACGTGTTCGCTGACATATTATTTGTCGGACGAAACCTTACCGTCAGTCAAACTGAGCTATGTCGGAGATCCTAGCCTAGAAGAATATACAGAAAACGCTGAATGGGACCTTCTTGAACACACGGTAGAAACAAGGACACACATGGACAATAATTACATTGATCTGAAATTCAGACTTGCTCGGAGAGGTGAATTCGCCATGTTTACTGTAATCGCGCCATTGTTGATGCTGTCAATACTGAACGGAATGGTATTTCTAGTCCCTATCGATACCGGCGAGAAAGCATCCTTCGCTATTACCATTTTTCTTTCGTACGGCATTTTCGTCACCCTGATTATTGACACACTTCCGCACAATTCTCTCAATGTCTCTTATTTTCTAATGTACATCATCTCCCTTCTGATGTTAAGCGTCATACTTGTCATTTATACTGTTGTGCAGTCAAAGATCTTCATGAAGTGTGGTCAAAAGCCATGTTCGCTACCAAACATGGTGCCTAAAGTCTGCACAAGAGAAAGTAATAGCGTCCGCACATGGGCCATGTTCATGACACAACTCGATACATACCTGTTCTGTGTATTCTTCGTTATCATAGCTGCAGACACAGCGCTGTTTATGACAACAATTACAAACAAAATACATCTGTTGTAATTGTCATGAGGGTGGGGCAGTTACCTTGAGACAACCATTTTATTTTTGTCCCTGATAATATATATACCGGTGCATGTAATAAAGATCTTCTATTTGTTTATGAAAAGGTCCACAAAATAATAGAATTGAAAAAAAAAAAAAACTATATTCAACAAACTTCACAAACATCCTACAATCCGATTGGTTAACGTTCAAATATTATTAAATAGTGCATGCTTATTATCCCGTCGTACTTTAAACCATACTTTAAAGAGAGTACATCAGGGTTTTGGGTTCAGGATTTAAAATTGATAAATAATTATATATTTTTTATACGTAAGGTCTAAAACATAGTAAGTGAGCTTTAGAATTAATCCTTGTTCACAATATTTAAATTATCTATTATGCATGTTGGTATTATAATCGAGTCTTATTAGAGTGTGTTGATGATTTTAATTAGTAATTCACGGATATTGTTTACTCTACTGACCAAAGGCCGGAAGAGCTCATTTAATAGCACTTATCAAACATCCGTCGTCATACATGTAGCGTCGTCCCATATAGCTTCATTTTGTTTCTAGAGTTTTGTCCCTGATTATGTAGAAATAAGGAAAGTGTAGACCGTTTACACCATCACGTTAGTATAGGGCTGTATCACTTAATTACCAATTAATGTTAGCTGAAGATTTTTTTAATCAGATCTCGGACGATTTCGATAATGAGCAAAACTGACGCAAGCGTATATGTAAGCAAACGAAGTTTCTTTGCTCTGTCATCTATGACAGCTTTTTAAAATCAATGCAACCTGTTTTTACACACCACGTCCGAATTGGGTAACTTCTTACAAAAGAGCACCTACACACTCCGAGTTTCGCCTAACTGTCGCTCAATAATTGCCGTTTCACAAAATAGCGCTAACATGTCCATGTAACATACAACTTTATTGTAAAAGCATCAAATGGAAACATTTTGTTTACCTGTTTAAACGTTTGAATATCTGACTAATTAGTTGAAGGAATTGGTCGGGACGATGTCTGTATAAAGTTTAAACATTCTCAAGTATGTACACATTGTCAATTTTTTTGTTCACTTCTGTTTTTGGAAAAAGCAAAACTGAAGGAAAAAGTCTAACATGTACATAATTATGTCGGCCATTTTCCGGACTCTTTCATCCCGTTAGCCCTCTGGTCATGGCACCAAAGCAACGCCTTATGACCATACTCTATATATTACATAGTATATGCACTGAGACAATGCAGTATAGTTGATTCGTTTCTACCAGTACGCTGAGTTCTCTGATAATAAAAATTGGTTATAATTATAATTGTTATAAATGTGTGTGCATAATTAAACTGGCATCTATGTTTGATGTTATAGTTGGTCAATACAAACTATCGTTGTCGTATATGTGTGCATAATTAAATTGGCATGTATGTTTGATGTTATAGTTGTTCAATACAAAATATCGTTGTCGTATATGTGTGCATAATTAAATTGGCATGTATGTTTTATGTTATAGTTGGTCAATACAAAATATCGTTGTCGTATATGTGTGCATAATTAAATTGGCATCTATGTTTGATGTTATAGCTGGTCAATACAAAATATCGTTGTCGTATATGTGTGCATATAACCCGCATGAAGAACACTTTAAAATGGTCACGTGGCATTCTTGATTTTACTTTTAAAGAAACTCGTGGCGTCCTGCTCGTTTTATTTCATAATTTGTATTTTTGAAATCACTGATAATAATTGATAGAATAGTTCAAAGGGAATTCCTTTTGCATAGTATTGACTGTAAATTATACCAATAATATATTTAAAATATATGTTAGAATAACGAAGGAAAAATTAAAACTCAACATTGTATTTAGTTATATGCAATGAGGTTTTAAGTTAAACTGATACTGGATAAATAAATCTGGGTGCTAATTGTAATGCTTGTTAAAACCTATATATATACTACTAGGGAAAGGGCCAACATTCCGCCGAAAATCATTCAACTGGAACATGATGATGAAATGCGCAACTAGGCTTGGTAATGCTCATTCCTATCAAGTTTCTTTGAAATCCGGCCAGGGAAACAGGAGAACTAATCGGGACCAGTTTGTGTATAAAAACCTTTAAAGAGTCACAACTCCACCAAATTTCATTCAACCGGAACACGACAACGATCTATATGCACAACTTGGTCAACCCTTTTTCAAAGGGGTCTAGGGGTCCGACTTTAAATTGACAAATAATGATATTTTCTATTTTAAAGCGCCTAAACATAATGAATGATCCTATAAATGACCCCTTAGTTACAAGGAAATTCATTCTGTACAGTAATACATGCTATCCTAGGTTACGCACCAGGGTTAATTTCAGCATTTTATGCCCGATTCTGTCCTAGCTATATGGTGTATTCGAAGTTAAAACCTTATCAATATGGTTCGAACATCATATTTGGATGGATATAAGTGTTTTATCATGAACTGAAACATTTTTATAATTTAAGATATTTCTAGAAAAAGCCTGATGTACTCCCGTTAACATTGCCATTCATGTTTGCCGTTTTGCGTGTTTTTGGGTTACAGTGTTCTGTGAAAGCTTCATTTCCTGTTCGACTTGTATACTTATTGGTACTAATCATTCCTGTCAAGTTTCATTGAAATCTAGCCAGGTGTTCAGGAAAACTAGTCCGGATAAAGTTTGTGTAAAAGGGCCCATAACTCTGTCAAAAATCATTCAACCGGAACAAGGCGGTGATATTTGCAACTAGGGGCTTGGTGTTGATCATCCCTGCCAAGTTTCGTTGAAATCCGACCAGACGTTCAGGAGAACTAGTCTGTACACAGTTAGTGTGTTAACAGCTTTAAAGGGTCATAACTCTGCCAAAATTCATTCAACTGGAATACGGTGACGCTATACACAACTAGACTTGGTACTGATCATCCCTGCAAAGTTTCGTTCAAATCCATCCAATGAAGGCCCCATCGTCTTAACGAGGCAAAATACAGCATTTTAAACTGAATCAAGGACCATAACTCCGGTGTTACTAATCTGATTTTGCTGTGTTTTTTTAACTTGTTCGAATTTCATTAATATTAGTGAAGATCAGATGAAAATGAAGGCCCTATCTTCTTAACGAGGCAATCGTTATTAGCACCAACTATCGGTATGAATAACATTTAAATTTGATGAGTATTTAAAGCTTCCCAGTACTTGATCAATAGTTCATGTGCACGACTCAATTTGTTCTTCTTGCGGTCAGGCTTGGACTTCACTTACATTAATCACGGTTTATCTGGATTGAAATGCAGCAGTTGTTTAAAGATCGTAGTCATCCAAAATAACGCGTTCAAAACAAACAACAACTACAATGATACATTTAAGCAAAGTATACGAAACCACAAACATAATTGGTTGACAACAGGGGTATGAGGCCGCTGGGGTTTAAATAAGACGCTAGGGTGCACCAAACATGATAAGCTCATAGTGGAAAAGATGGAGAAACCTCATAGTGGAAAAGATGGAGAAACCGTTTCCGCTTTTAAAAGCTGTAAATGTGGAGTAAAATTCAAAAGAAAATGAATATGATTATGCAATACAGTCACGTTTTCTCTTAAAGATGAATGGCCACATTTTTTTGTAGTATTATCAATTAACAATTTAACTCAAATACCATATGAACATTTGTTGGTAGTCTACATATACTGAAAACCGCTACTAAGTTGTATGTCAAAATAAGTATTATTTGCTTGACGGAGATATTACTTTTTCCACTGCGTGACTGCACGGGTAAATGAGGTAAATCGGAATTGTATAGCTGCACAACTATTGCCAGATAATTGATAATACAGTTACCTGTGGATGAGACTGTGGATTAGATTAGAAAACTTTGAACAGGTATACCTGTTCAAAGTTTTCTACGTTATCAAATAAAATTGTATTCTCGCTTTTCACAGATATTGCAATGTGTGAATTGTAAATAACTATTGATGTGTAATGATTTCGATTTATATAAACATAAACATGTTCATGAAACAAAACATGGCCGGACAACTTTAAGGCAGAGCATCTTACAAGTGGATATGTATAGCCTCTCCAGGCACCGATCTGCAAAACAATCATGACTATGCTATTTCATTTATGAATTATCAACATGCAGCTTGTTGCTAAATGCTTAAGAACATATTTCCTAATATTTCCCATCGTCGCTACTTGGTCATTGAAAAAACATGGGAATCTTGTTTATTTACTGACTGCAGGCTCCATGACCGATCAACTCTGGTATATAAATTGAGGCCCGCTTGTAGTTTTTTCTTTGCGTTACATTGCTATATTATATATTGTCTTGGTTAAGAAAAGCTAAACACAACTTTGTAATTTAGAAAAGCATATTTATAATTTAGCTAGTTTAAATACAAAATTTGTCTGATATTTCTTTATTGTTTCTAGAACAAGAATGATAGCAAAGCATTAATGAACAACTTTCTGTTGTGTGTTTATATTTTACTGCACAGAAAAAAGGCTTTATTGGGTGAGCCTCATTATCTCAACGCACCTTCACCCAACCGGTTTATATTTTACTGCACAGAAAAAAGGCTTTATTGGGTGAGCCTCATTATCTCAACGCACCTTCACCCAACCGCCCCCCCCCCCTCCCCCCCCCCCCCCCCCCCCCTAATACAATAGGCTCGAAACGATTTTTAAGAATATATATCAGTATTTTATTTACTGTCAATCTCTCCCAGAGGCCACATCCAGAGGCCGTCATTGCAT
>JAWPHD010026618.1:0-12231 GCA_037043455.1 Cyrtodaria siliqua | reverse complement strand
TTATATATTCAGTTCTTACACATATATATTCACTTCTTACATATATATTCACTTCTTACGCATATATATTCAGTTCTTACGCATATATGTTCAGTTCTTACGCATATATATTCAGGTCTTACACATATATATTCAGTTCTTACACATATATATTCAGTTCTTACACATATATATTCAGTACATACGCTTATATATTCAATTCTTACACATATATATTCACTTCTTACGCATATATATTCAGTTCTTAAACATATATATTCAGTTCTTACACATATATATTCAGTTCTTACACATATATATTCCGTTCTTACTCATATATATTCAGTTCTTACGCATAAATATTCAGTTCTTACACATATATATTCAGTTCTTACGCATATATATTCAATACTTACACATATATATTCAGTTCTAACGCATACATATTCAGTTCTTACACATATATATTCAGTTCTTACACTTATATATTCAGTTCTTACGCATATATATTCAGTTCTTACACATATATATTCAGTTCTTACACATATATATTCAGTTCTTACGCATATATATTCAGTTCTTACGCATATATGTTCAGTTCTTATGCATATATATTCAGTTCTTACACATATGTATTGAGTTCTTACGCATATATATTCAGTTCTTACGCATATATATTCAGGTCTTACACATATATATTCAGTTCTTACACATAAATATTCAGTTCTTACACATATATATTCAGTACTTACGCTTATATATTCAGTTCTTACACATATATATTCACTTCTTACGCATATATATTCAGTTCTTAAACATATATATTCAGTTCTTACACATATATATTCAGTTCTTACACATATATATTGAGTTCTTACACATATATATTCAGTTCTTACATATATATTCACTTCTTACGCATATATATTCAGTTCTTACGCATATATATTCAGTTCTTACAGATATATATTCAGTTCTTACACCTCTATATTCAGTTCTTACACTTATATATTCAGTTCTTACGCATATATATTCAGTTCTTACACATATATATTCAGTTCTTACGCATATATATTCTGTTCTTACGCATGTATATTCAGCTATTATGCAGATATATTCAGTTCTTACGCACATATATTTAGTTCTTACACATATATATTCAGTTCTTACACTTATATATTCAGTTCTTACGCATATATATTCAGTTCTTACACATATATATTCAGTTCTAACGCATACATATTCAGTTGTTACACATATATATTCAGTTCTTACGCATATATATTCAGTTCTTACACATATATATTCAGTTCTTACACATATATATTCAGTTCTTACGCATATATGTTCAGTTCTTACACATATATATTCAGTTCTTACGCATATATATTCAGTTCTTACGCATATATATTCAGTTCTTACGCATATATATTCAGGTCTTACACATATATATTCAGTTCTTACACATATATATTCAGTTCTTACACATATATATTCAGTACTTACGCTTATATATTCAGTTCTTACACATATATATTCACTTCTTACGCATATATATTCAGTTCTTATACATATATATTCAGTTCTTACACATATATATTCAGTTCTTACACATATATATTCAGTTCTTACACATATATATTCAGTTCTTACATATATATTCACTTCTTACGCATATATAATCAGTTCTTACGCATATATGTTCAGTTCTTATGTATATATTTCAGTTCTTACGCATACATATTCAGTTCTTACACTTATATATTCAGTTCTTACGCATATATATTCAGTTCTTACACATATATATTCAGTTCTTACACATATATATTCAGTTCTTACGCATATATATTCAGTTCTTACGCATATATGTTCAGTTCTTACACATATATATTCAGTTCTTACGCATATATATTCAGTTCTTACGCATATATATTCAGTTCTTACGCATATATATTCAGGTCTTACACATATATATTCAGTTCTTACACATATATATTCAGTTCTTACACATATATATTCAGTACTTACGCTTATATATTCAGTTCTTACACATATATATTCACTTCTTACGCATATATATTCAGTTCTTAAACATATATAATCAGTTCTTACACATATATATTCAGTTCTTACACATATATATTCAGTTCTTACACATATATATTCAGTTCTTACATATATATTCACTTCTTACGCATATATAATCAGTTCTTACGCATATATGTTCAGTTATTATGTATATATTTCAGTTCTTACGCATATATATTCAGTTCTTACACATATATATTCACTTCTTACGCTTATATAGTCAATTCTTACGCATATATGTTCAGTTCTTATGCATATATATTCAGTTCTTACACATATATATTCAGTTCTTATACTTATATAATCAGTTCTTACACATATATATTCAGTTCTTACTCATATATATTCAGTTCTAACACATATATATTCAGTTCTTACACTTATATATTCAGTTCTTACACTTATATATTCAGTTCTTACGCATATATATTCAGTTCTTACACATATATATTCAGTTCTTACGCATATATATTCTGTTTTTACGCATGTATATTCAGCTATTATACATATATATTCAGTTCTTACGCACATATATTCAGTTCTTACACATATATATTCAGTTCTTACACTTATATATTCAGTTCTTACGCATATATATTCAGTTCTTACACATATATATTCACTTCTTACGCATATATATTCAGTTCTTAAACATATATAATCAGTTCTTACACATATATATTCAGTTCTTACACATATATATTCAGTTCTTACACATATATATTCAGTTCTTACATATATATTCACTTCTTACGCATATATAATCAGTTCTTACGCATATATGTTCAGTTATTATGTATATATTTCAGTTCTTACGCATATATATTCAGTTCTTACACATATATATTCACTTCTTACGCTTATATAGTCAATTCTTACGCATATATGTTCAGTTCTTATGCATATATATTCAGTTCTTACACATATATATTCAGTTCTTATACTTATATAATCAGTTCTTACACATATATATTCAGTTCTTACTCATATATATTCAGTTCTAACACATATATATTCAGTTCTAACACTTATATATTCAGTTCTTACACTTATATATTCAGTTCTTACGCATATATATTCAGTTCTTACACATATATATTCAGTTCTTACGCATATATATTCTGTTTTTACGCATGTATATTCAGCTATTATACATATATATTCAGTTCTTACGCACATATATTCAGTTCTTACACATATATATTCAGTTCTTACACTTATATATTCAGTTCTTACGCATATATATTCAGTTTTTACACATATATATTCACTTCTTACACATATATATTCAGTTCTTACACATATATATTCACTTCTTACGCATATATATTCAGTTTTTACGCATATATGTTCTGTTCTTATGCATATATATTCAGTTCTTACACATATATATTCAGTTCTTATGCTTATATATTCAGTTCTTACACATATATATTCAGTTCTTACTCATATATATTCAGTTCTTACGCATATATATTCAGTTCTTACACTTATATATTCAGTTCTTACGCATATATATTCAGTTCTTACGCATATATTTTCAGTTCTTACACATATATATTCAGTTCTTACGCATATATATTTAGTTCTTACACATATATATTTATTTCTTACGCATATATATTCAGTTCTTACACATATATATTCAGTTCTTACGCATATATATTCAGTTCTTAATCGTATATATTCAGTTCTTACACATACATATTCAGTTCTTACACATATATATTCAGTTCTTACACATATATATTCAGTTCTTACACATATATATTCAGTTCTTATGCATATATATTCAGTTCTTACGCATATATATTCAGTTCTTATGCATATATGTTCAGTTCTTATGCACATATATATTCAGTTCTTACACATATATATTCAGTTCTTACGCATATAGATTCAGTTCTCACGCATATATATTCAGGTCTTACACATATATATTCAGTTCTTACAGATATATATTCAGTTCTTACACATATATATTCAGTTCTTACACATATATATTCACTTCTTACGCATATATATTCAGTTCTTAAACATATATATTCAGTTCTTACACTTATATATTCAGTTCTTACACTTATATATTCAGTTCTTACACATATATATTCACTTCTTACATATATATTCACTTCTTACGCATATATATTCAGTTCTTACGCATATATGTTCAGTTCTTACGCATATATATTCAGGTCTTACACATATATATTCAGTTCTTACACATATATATTCAGTTCTTACACATATATATTCAGTAAATACGCTTATATATTCAATTCTTACACATATATATTCACTTCTTACGCATATATATTCAGTTCTTAAACATATATATTCAGTTCTTACACATATATATTCAGTTCTTACACATATATATTCCGTTCTTACTCATATATATTCAGTTCTTACGCATAAATATTCAGTTCTTACACATATATATTCAGTTCTTACGCATATATATTCAGTACTTACACATATATATTCAGTTCTAACGCATACATATTCAGTTCTTACACATATATATTCAGTTCTTACACTTATATATTCAGTTCTTACGCATATATATTCAGTTCTTACACATATATATTCAGTTCTTACACATATATATTCAGTTCTTACGCATATATATTCAGTTCTTACGCATATATGTTCAGTTCTTATGCATATATATTCAGTTCTTACACATATGTATTGAGTTCTTACGCATATATATTCAGTTCTTACGCATATATATTCAGGTCTTACACATATATATTCAGTTCTTACACATAAATATTCAGTTCTTACACATATATATTCAGTACTTACGCTTATATATTCAGTTCTTACACATATATATTCACTTCTTACGCATATATATTCAGTTCTTAAACATATATATTCAGTTCTTACACATATATATTCAGTTCTTACACATATATATTGAGTTCTTACACATATATATTCAGTTCTTACATATATATTCACTTCTTACGCATATATATTCAGTTCTTACGCATATATATTCAGTTCTTACAGATATATATTCAGTTCTTACACCTCTATATTCAGTTCTTACACTTATATATTCAGTTCTTACGCATATATATTCAGTTCTTACACATATATATTCAGTTCTTACGCATATATATTCTGTTCTTACGCATGTATATTCAGCTATTATGCAGATATATTCAGTTCTTACGCACATATATTTAGTTCTTACACATATATATTCAGTTCTTACACTTATATATTCAGTTCTTACGCATATATATTCAGTTCTTACACATATATATTCAGTTCTAACGCATACATATTCAGTTGTTACACATATATATTCAGTTCTTACGCATATATATTCAGTTCTTACACATATATATTCAGTTCTTACACATATATATTCAGTTCTTACGCATATATGTTCAGTTCTTACACATATATATTCAGTTCTTACGCATATATATTCAGTTCTTACGCATATATATTCAGTTCTTACGCATATATATTCAGGTCTTACACATATATATTCAGTTCTTACACATATATATTCAGTTCTTACACATATATATTCAGTACTTACGCTTATATATTCAGTTCTTACACATATATATTCACTTCTTACGCATATATATTCAGTTCTTATACATATATATTCAGTTCTTACACATATATATTCAGTTCTTACACATATATATTCAGTTCTTACACATATATATTCAGTTCTTACATATATATTCACTTCTTACGCATATATAATCAGTTCTTACGCATATATGTTCAGTTCTTATGTATATATTTCAGTTCTTACGCATACATATTCAGTTCTTACACTTATATATTCAGTTCTTACGCATATATATTCAGTTCTTACACATATATATTCAGTTCTTACACATATATATTCAGTTCTTACGCATATATATTCAGTTCTTACGCATATATGTTCAGTTCTTACACATATATATTCAGTTCTTACGCATATATATTCAGTTCTTACGCATATATATTCAGTTCTTACGCATATATATTCAGGTCTTACACATATATATTCAGTTCTTACACATATATATTCAGTTCTTACACATATATATTCAGTACTTACGCTTATATATTCAGTTCTTACTCATATATATTCACTTCTTACGCATATATATTCAGTTCTTAAACATATATAATCAGTTCTTACACATATATATTCAGTTCTTACA
The DNA here is from genome assembly GCA_037043455.1 of Cyrtodaria siliqua. NCBI lineage: Eukaryota > Metazoa > Mollusca > Bivalvia > Adapedonta > Hiatellidae > Cyrtodaria > Cyrtodaria siliqua. The sequence goes on along the minus strand of JAWPHD010026618.1, from coordinate 5,971 downwards.
CATATATATTCAGTTCTTACACATATATATTCAGTTTTTACATATATATTCACTTCTTACGCATATATAATCAGTTCTTACGCATATATGTTCAGTTATTATGTATATATTTCAGTTCTTACGCATATATATTCAGTTCTTACACATATATATTCACTTCTTACGCTTATATATTCAATTCTTACGCATATATGTTCAGTTCTTATGCATATATATTCAGTTCTTACACATATATATTCAGTTCTTATACTTATATAATCAGTTCTTACACATATATATTCAGTTCTTACTCATATATATTCAGTTCTAACACATATATATTCAGTTCTTACACTTATATATTCAGTTCTTACACTTATATATTCAGTTCTTACGCATATATATTCAGTTCTTACACATATATATTCAGTTCTTACGCATATATATTCTGTTTTTACGCATGTATATTCAGCTATTATACATATATATTCAGTTCTTACGCACATATATTCAGTTCTTACACATATATATTCAGTTATTACACTTATATATTCAGTTCTTACGCATATATATTCAGTTTTTACACATATATATTCACTTCTTACACATATATATTCAGTTCTTACACATATATATTCACTTCTTACGCATATATATTCAGTTTTTACGCATATATGTTCTGTTCTTATGCATATATATTCAGTTCTTACACATATATATTCAGTTCTTATGCTTATATATTCAGTTCTTACACATATATATTCAGTTCTTACTCATATATATTCAGTTCTTACGCATATATATTCAGTTCTTACACATATATATTCAGTTCTTACGCATATATATTTAGTTCTTACACATATATATTCAGTTCTTACGCATATATATTCAGTAGTATCACATATATATTCAGTTCTAACGCATATATATGCAGTTCTTACGCATATATGTTCAGTTCTTATGTATATATATTCAGTTCTTACACATATATATTCAGTTCTTACGCATATATATTCAGTTCTTACACATATATATTCAGTTCTTACACTTATATATTCAGTTCTTACGCATATATATTCAGTTCTTACTTATATATTTGCAGTTCTTACACATATATATTCAGTTCTTACGCATATATATTTAGTTCTTACACATATATATTCAGTTCTTACGCATATATATTCAGTTCTTACACATATATATTCAGTTCTTAAGCATATATATTCAGTTCTTAAGCGTATATATTCAGTTCTTACACATATATATTCAGTTCTTACACATATATATTCAGTTCTTACACATATATATTCAGTTCTTACACATATATATTCAGTTCTTACACATATATATTCAGTTCTTACACATATATATTCAGTTCTTACGCATATATATTCAGTTCTTACGCATATATGTTCAGTTCTTATGCATATATATTCAGTTCTTACACATATATATTCAGTTCTTACGCATATATATTCAGTTCTTACGCATATATATTCAGGTCTTACACATATATATTCAGTTCTTACACATATATATTCAGTTCTTACACATATATATTCAGTACTTACGCTTATATATTCAGTTCTTACACATATATATTCACTTCTTACGCATATATATTCAGTTCTTAAACATATATATTCAGTTCTTACACATATATATTCAGTTCTTACACATATATATTCAGTTCTTACACATATATATTCACTTCTTACATATATATTCACTTCTTACGCATATATAATCAGTTCTTACGCATATATGTTAAGTTCTTATGTATATATTTCAGTTCTTACACATATATATTCAGTTATTACACATATATTCACTTCTTACGCTTATATATTCAATTCTTACACATATATGTTCAGTTCTTATGCATATATATTCAGTTCTTACACATATATATTCAGTCTTATGCTTATATATTCAGTTCTTACACATATATATTCAGTTCTTACTCATATATATTCAGTTCTTACACTTATATATTCAGTTCTTACACTTATATATTCAGTTCTTACACATATATATCCACTTCTTACGCTTATATATTCAATTCTTACGCATATATGTTCAGTTCTTATGCATATATATTCAGTTCTTACACATATATATTCAGTTCTTACATATATATATTCAGTTCTTACGCATATATATTCAGTTCTTACACATATATATTCAGTTCTTACGCATATATATTTAGTTCTTACACATATATATTCAGTTCTTACGCATATATATTCAGTAGTATCACATATATATTCAGTTCTAACGCATACATATTCAGTTGTTACACATATATATTCAGTTCTTACGCATATATATTCAGTTCTTACACATATATATTCAGTTCTTACACATATATATTCAGTTCTTACGCATATATGTTCAGTTCTTACACATATATATTCATTTTTTTACGCATATATATTCAGTTCTTACACATAGTTCTTACGCATATATATTCAGGTCTTACACATATATATTCAGTTCTTACACATATATATTCAGTTCTTACACATATATATTCAGTACTTACGCTTATATATTCAGTTCTTACACATATATATTCACTTCTTACGCATATATATTCAGTTCTTATACATATATATTCAGTTCTTACACATATATATTCAGTTCTTACACATATATATTCAGTTCTTACACATATATATTCAGTTCTTACATATATATTCACTTCTTACGCATATATAATCAGTTCTTACGCATATATGTTCAGTTCTTATGTATATATTTCAGTTCTTACGCATACATATTCAGTTCTTACACTTATATATTCAGTTCTTACGCATATATATTCAGTTCTTACACATATATATTCAGTTCTTACACATATATATTCAGTTCTTACGCATATATATTCAGTTCTTACGCATATATGTTCAGTTCTTACACATATATATTCAGTTCTTACGCATATATATTCAGTTCTTACGCATATATATTCAGTTCTTACGCATATATATTCAGGTCTTACACATATATATTCAGTTCTTACACATATATATTCAGTTCTTACACATATATATTCAGTACTTACGCTTATATATTCAGTTCTTACTCATATATATTCACTTCTTACGCATATATATTCAGTTCTTAAACATATATAATCAGTTCTTACACATATATATTCAGTTCTTACACATATATATTCAGTTCTTACACATATATATTCAGTTCTTACATATATATTCACTTCTTACGCATATATAATCAGTTCTTACGCATATATGTTCAGTTATTATGTATATATTTCAGTTCTTACGCATATATATTCAGTTCTTACACATATATATTCACTTCTTACGCTTATATATTCAATTCTTACGCATATATGTTCAGTTCTTATGCATATATATTCAGTTCTTACACATATATATTCAGTTCTTATACTTATATAATCAGTTCTTACACATATATATTCAGTTCTTACTCATAAATATTCAGTTCTAACACATATACATTCAGTTCTTACACTTATATATTCAGTTCTTACACTTATATATTCAGTTCTTACGCATATATATTCAGTTCTTACACATATATATTCAGTTCTTACGCATATATATTCTGTTTTTACGCATGTATATTCAGCTATTATACATATATATTCAGTTCTTACGCACATATATTCAGTTCTTACACATATATATTCAGTTCTTACACTTATATATTCAGTTCTTACGCATATATATTCAGTTTTTACACATATATATTCACTTCTCACACATATATATTCAGTTCTTACACATATATTCACTTCTTACGCTTATATATTCAATTCTTACGCATATATGTTCAGTTCTTATGCATATATATTCAGTTCTTACACATATATATTCAGTTCTTATGCTTATATATTCAGTTCTTACACATATATATTCAGTTCTTACTCATATATATTCAGTTCTTACACTTATATATTCAGTTCTTACACTTATATATTCAGTTCTTACACATATATATCCACTTCTTACGCTTATATATTCAATTCTTACGCATATATGTTCAGTTCTTATGCATATATATTCAGTTCTTACACATATATATTCAGTTCTTACATATATATATTCAGTTCTTACGCATATATATTCAGTTCTTACACATATATATTCAGTTCTTACGCATATATATTTAGTTCTTACACATATATATTCAGTTCTTACGCATATATATTCAGTAGTATCACATATATATTCAGTTCTAACGCATATATATGCAGTTCTTACGCATATATGTTCAGTTCTTATGTATAATTATTCAGTTCTTACATATATATATTCAGTTCTTACGCATATATATTCAGTTCTTAAGCGTATATATTCAGTTCTTACACATATATATTCAGTTCTTACACATATATATTCAGTTCTTACACATATATATTCAGTTCTTACACATATATATTCAGTTCTTACACATATATATTCAGTTCTTACACATATATATTCAGTTATTACGCATATATGTTCAGTTCTTATGCATATATATGCAGTTCTTACACATATATATTCAGTTCTTACGCATATATATTCAGTTCTTACGCATATATATTCAGTTCTTACGCATATATATTCAGTTCTTACACATATATATTCAGTTCTTACACATATATATTCAGTACTTACGCTTATTTATTCAGTTCTTACACATATAGATTCACTTCTTACGCATATATATTCAGTTCTTAAACATATATATTCAGTTCTTACACATATATATTCAGTTCTTACACATATATATTCAGTTCTTACACATATATATTCAGTTCTTACATATATATTCACTTCTTACGCATATATAATCAGTTCTTACGCATATATGTTAAGTTCTTATGTATATATTTCAGTTCTTACACATATATATTCAGTTATTACACATATATTCACTTCTTACGCTTATATATTCAATTCTTACGCATATATGTTCAGTTCTTATGCATATATATTCAGTTCTTACACATATATATTCAGTTCTTATGCTTATATATTCAGTTCTTACACATATATATTCAGTTCTTACTCATATATATTCAGTTCTTACACTTATATATTCAGTTCTTACACTTATATATTCAGTTCTTACACATATATATCCACTTCTTACGCTTATATATTCAATTCTTACGCATATATGTTCAGTTCTTATGCATATATATTCAGTTCTTACACATATATATTCAGTTCTTATGCTTATATATTCAGTTCTTACACATATATATTCAGTTCTTACTCATATATATTCAGTTCTTACACATATATATTCAGTTCTTACACTTATATATTCAGTTCTTACACTTATATATTCAGTTCTTACACATATATATTCAGTTCTTACACATATATATTCAGTTCTTACGCATATATATTCAGTTCTTACGCATATATATTCAGGTCTTACACATATATATTCAGTTCTTATACATATATATTCAGTTCTTACACATATATGTTCAGTTCTTATGCATATATATTCAGTTCTTACACATATATATTCAGTTCTTACGCATATATATTCAGTTCTTACGCATATATATTCAGGTCTTACACATATATATTCAGTTCTTACACATATATATTCAGTTCTTACACATATATATTCAGTACTTACGCTTATATATTCAGTTCTTACACATATATATTCACTTCTTACGCATATATATTCAGTTCTTAAACATATATATTCAGTTCTTACACATATATATTCAGTTCTTACACATATATATTCAGTTCTTACACATATATATTCAGTTCTTACATATATATTCAGTTCTTACGCATATATGTTCAGTTCTTATGTATATATATTCAGTTCTTACGCATATATATTCATTCTAACACATATATATTCAGTTCTTATGCATTTATATTCAGTTCTTACGCATATATATTCAGTTCTTATGCATATATGTTCAGTTCTTAAGGCATATATATTCAGCTTCTTACACATATATATTCAGTTC